>JARQZK010002995.1:50000-152500 GCA_030704885.1 Cynegetis impunctata
CAGAATTAAACAAGATATTACCTTTGAAGAGGATGATTATCTCGATCTAACGTTACAACAAGAGGAACAATTTTTAGGCATGTACCTAGATCTACTCAAAAAGTAATAAGCAGTTTAGTATATTTTATTATATATTCAATGTTTTGACTGTTCATGATTATGATTTCATTTGTTCGTTGAGAAAAATTTTGTTTGATATTTTGACTAATAAACTTTGAATGGTTCATTCGAATTCATTTCAAACTCAATTCTGTTCATATCTCAAGAACTTCAACGTTTTTTTTTTACTACAGCCTCTTCCAAGGTCTTGATCAGTAAAACTATGCTGGGTCTTTATAATCTGTTAATTTGTCTAGAAGCTTAATACCTAATTACTTCTGAAGGTTACTCTGTCTAGATAAAGTTCAGGACACTATTTGATAATCTTTAAGTAGTTGGTGAAAATATTGAAAAAATTAATGTTAACTAGAAAATATATTGATATATGATTCTTATTTATCTTTGAAAACTGATAATATCCAAGCCACTAGCAAATACTCTTGCCAGTAATTCGTCCACTATTCTTCTGAAAGGGGCATATTTGTCATCCCAATCGATATCAACTTTTGCAAGCTCAACTTTATCAAAAGAATCTTTAGAACCACATAAACACTCTTCCCAAAGTTGAATAACTTCGGCCATTTTAACTTTGTCAATTGAATCTTTTGAAAAACAAGAACAACTGCTCAGTTTCACTGATATGGTATCAGCTGCTGCTTCATGTTTTAAAATTTCTATTGGTATTTCTTCGATCGCTCTCATCATGATATTGCAAAGCGAAATATGGTATTTAAATTCTTCTGTATGCGACATCATATCTTTCAAAATATCGTCTAATACTAATCCAACATATAATTTGATCTCATTAGACGTCATATTTGATGTGTTTGGTGCAGTGTCGACTTTTTCTTTCTTAGTCAATGAATAGTCCTGAAAAAATGAAGATTTATATATATATATATATATATATATATATATATATATATATATATATATATATATATATATATATATATATATATATATATATATAGAGTATACCGTAAATAACACGCCAGAGTGACACTGGAGGTAGATTGGCTTCAGGTCAATCAGATAACATCAACATGACCTTATTAAAAGTTTTCTGGTTTTCGAGATTGCCACTCTCATGTTTTTTGAAAAATGTATACATTTTGGTCATTTTCTCGCCTGTTTGGAATATAAATAACTTCTAACTTATGGTTTTATTTTCTTATGCTATTATCAATAGTTGGTTGAGATAATTGACATATCATTTCATTGAAAACTAGCTCGCTAACTTGAAAATAAAATTAAGTTGTTTCAATTTAATTTAAATCCGAAAACCTTAGCTAAAGTTTGACTATTTACTGTGAAGAAATATTGTACCGGACTGAATCAGCAAATGATATTAAAAACTAGCCTATTCAATGCTCTTTCGAATACGGTACAACGTTTGTGGTTTTTTTTTACAAAAGTCTAATAATTCCAATTTTTGTCATTGAAGTCGTGCTACTTGCGAAATACTTCAAATAAAAAATAATACTCAATAAAAGGTGAGGGCGTCCTTTGTCGGCAAAATACGACGCATTTTACTCTTAAAAGTTAGTGGTAGACATTCTGAGAATCTATTGTGAAAATAATGATTCAAATTTTAGATCAAAATTCTTTATTTGCTTTTAACGATGTAAAAATCTATTGGAATAATTAATACGGCCTTATGTTCTGTTCATTATTTGGACACCTACCTATAATAATGAATAAAAAAGAGTAAAGAATAGCGGTTTCAGATATTTTCTACAACAACCACCACGTCGTATCTTGCCGACAAAGGACGCCTGCACCTTTTATTAAGTATTATTTTTTATTTGAAGTATTTCCCAAGTATAACGACTTTAATGGAATTTTTACACTTTTGAAAAAAAAACCACATTCGATACAATTTTCGAAAGAGCATTAAATAAGCTAGTTTTTAAGATCATCTGCTGATTCTTTCCGGTACAATATTTTACCACAGTAAATAGTCAAACTATAGCTAAAGTTTTCGGATTTAAATTGAATTAAAACAACTTAATTTTTTTTAAGGTTAGCGAGCTAGTTTTTAATGAAATTATGGGTCGATTGTCTCAACCAACTATTGATGATAGCACAAAAAAAAAAACCATAAGTTAGGAGTTATTTATAATCAAAAAAGGCGAGAAAAAGACCAAAAGTATAGATGTTTGAAAAAAAAACATAAGAGTGGCAATATCTCGAAAACCGGAAAACTTTTACTGAGGATCTGATTAACCTGAAGCCAATCTACCTTCAGTGTCACTCTGGCGTCTTATTTACGGGACACCTATATATTTATATATATATATATATATATATTATATATATATATATATATATATTATATATATATATATATATATATATATATATAATATATATATATATATATATATATATATATATATATAATATATATATATATTTTATATATATATATATTTATATATATATATATATATATATATATATATATATATATATATATACATATATATATATATATATATATATATATATATATATATATATATGTATATATATATGTATATATATATAACTTTTTGATAATTATTAGCAATAACAGGCTTGGTGAATCTCAAAAAAAACTTGATTTTATCAAAAAGTTGACAGGCAACAACAATTCAAATAAATAAATATATATATATATATATATATATATATATATATATATATATATATATATATATATATATATATATATATATATATATATATATATATATATATATATATATATATATATATATATATATATATATATATATATAAATATGTAAGTTTGGAGTTTCGTCCAACCTAACGATGCGCAGAATGATATTCTTCTGGGATTAAATGTTATTAAAACATTTAAGCTATGTCAGAATGAAAAATTGGAAATTTTTCAAAAATATGGAGAAATAAATTCTAATTCAGTTAACGAAATCCAAATAAATACTGCAATAACAAATTTAGACAATAACGAAGAGTCTTTGGAATGTCTATTAGATAAACATAAAAACAAGTACGATGTCGGCGCTGTAACAAACTACCAGGCAACAATAAAACTTACAAAAAACAAATACATCCCAAGAAAACCATATAAATGTTCATTTTAGGATAAAGAAGAAATAAATACACAAATAAAATCTCTTCTAGAAGCAGGTCTCATAGACTATTCTTCAAGTCTATGGGTCTCCTGTAACTCTTGTTTTTAAGAAGGAGGAAGGGAGAAAATCACGTCTGTGTATTGACTATAGGGAACTAAATAAAATAATTGTTCCAGAATGCCATCCATTCCCCATAACAGATGACCTATTACTTTTAGCGCGCAATTGCTCATATTTTACAAAACTCGACATAAATTCCGCGTTTTGGTCGATTCCGATTAGAGAAAAGGATAAACAAAAGACGGCATTCATCACACATAACGGACACTGGCAATGGTCATGTTTACCATTTGGGTTAAAATCGGCTTCGTCCATTTTTCAGAGAACACTGAGTGACTTAATCTCCAAGAATAATCTTAATGCATTTGCAATAAATTATATAGATGATATTCTAATTTTTTCAAAAAATAGCTCAGAACACCTAATTCATATTGATAAAACCCTGATATAAAAAATGCGGGTTTCAAATTAAACTTGAAGAAATGTTCTTTTGCTAAAAGTTCAGTTGTGTATCTGGGTCATGAAATAAAAGGAAATATAATAAGACCCCTAAATGATAATTTAATTGCATTAAAAAATTTTCCCATACCTCAGAATCAAAAAAAAATTAGACAACTATTAGGAAAAATTAATTTTTATTTAAAATACATTCCAAACGCATCACTAATGCTAGAGCCTTTTCACAATTTACTTAGAAAAAAGTAAGATTTGGGTGATCACGGAAATGCGGAGAAAGTTTCAATGAAATAAAAAATTATCTAAGCTCCGAACCAATACTTGCGATCTTCGATCCGAAACTTCCAATATACATGTTTACAGATGCATCAAAAGAAGGAGAAGGAGCGATCCTTAAACAACCTCAAAAAGATAATTCACTGAAACCAGTATTTTTCTTCTCAAAAAAATTAACTTAGTCACGAAAAAATAAACGTGCAATATTCCTGGAATGTCTGGCAATAAAAGAATCGATATTATATTGGCAGTACTACTTAATGGGTCATAAATTCACTATATTTTCTGATCATAGACCTCTTGAAAGTTTCAATATAAAAAAAGTCAGGAGCCTGAATTATTGACAATACTAAACTATATATCAAACTACGATTTCAACATAATATATAACCTTGGAGAAAAGAATACAGAAGCGGAAGCTCTTTCACGTAACCCGGTTTTAGAAAACGTTTATAATGAATCTACTATCCAAATAGTAAACTTTGTTTCGCTAGATGACGTAGTGAACAACCAATAACAATCACAAAAAGAAAATGAAAAATTCGAAACTAAAAATAATATTTATTATAAAACTTTAAATAACAAAGAGAAAATTTGGATTACAGAGTACTTCGGTATTAACCTAATAAAAAAAAATACACAGTAATAGCCACATAGGTGTAAAACAATTAACGCTAACCTTGACACCAACATATTACTTCAAAAGTATGCACAAACACATAAAACTTATTTGTCGAACATGTGAAACATGTATAAAAAATAAAACAAGATTTTCAAATTTTAAACAACCTCTGTCCCAACTAGGCCCAGCTTCGGAGCCATTTCAGATAGTATCTCTTGATACAATAGGAGGATTCGGAGGAAATAAATCATCAAAAAGATATTTATACCTGATAATAGATCACTTTACAAAGTATGCTTTCGCAATAACATCAAGAACCCAAACTGCAAAAGACTTTATTAATTTAGTTAAAAAATTCAAAACAAAAATAAGGTAAATTTACTTTTAACGGACCAATATTCCGGCATAAACCCAAGAAATTCTTAAAATCAGAAAACATAAAATACATATTCACAGCTGTAGGATTGCCCTTTCTCAAACGGACAAAACGAGAGCACAAATCAAACTTTAGTAAATTCGATTAGACGTAAAATTTCGGAGAATAGACACCAACCGTGGAGTATTATAGCCGAGCAATGCATTGAAAACTATAATACATTAAAGAAATTCCACGAATGGTTGTGCACAATCAAACTAGTATTGAACGAGGAAAAAACTGTATACATGAGAATTAAGGCCAAAAACAAGAAAACAAATGAAATTGTAGTAGAGTTAAACAATAAGAAGATACAAAAAGTTAAAACATATAGGTACCTGGGTCTGGTGACTGGCACACTGAGCGAATAATTAGGAAACTCTCAGGTCTGATTAGCGCAGCAAAGCATGCCTGTCCGTATATGTCACAAAACTGCAAACTCATATTTTACAATGCATGTGTACACTCCATCTTTACATATCTGTCATAAATTTGGGGAAATACGACAAAGAAGAACTTAAGCAGACTACAAAGGCTCCAAAATAGGGCAATTAAGAACATTCATAATCTGCCATATGAGACCAGTACCAGCTACTTATATGAAAAGTTTCCTGTGCTCCCGATCTCTAAGGTTGTAAAACAGGAGCAATGTAAATTGATTCATAAGATTGATGCGGGTCTGTTAAAATCTAAAGTAAATTCAAAGAAGGAATCTGATAAATATAAATATAGTACAAGACATGCAGGTAATCTCTAAGTGACTTCATATTCAAAACAACGAGAGGGTCAAAACTTCCTACACACTCGGCAATAAATTCATATAATGTATTACCCATCCACTTAAAAAAGGAAAAAAAATTTATCAAGTTTAAAAAAAAATTAAAAAAATATATTATGAGATTTCAAATAGATTAAGAAATTAGTTGTTACTCTGTGATAACAAACTTTGTTTGATTAAGTTTTATATTATAATAAATAAATAAATAATAACACTGTCCATAGCGCAACAAAATTTACGCATAGTTATCTTCTAAACGGAATTGATAATTCTTTCTCACCACCTGAGTTAAACTAAAATAACTTAGAAAACTTAAAAGAAAACAGAGAAATAGCATTCTTAAATTCAAAAAAAGTTCATGATCAAAACAAAATTTATTATAAGAATGCGAAACTAATAACATAAGAAGAGGGAGACCTTGTATATATCCAAAACTTAAGTCGCCTAAACCGGAACAAGCTGAATCCAATCAGAATGGGTCCTTTTAAAATAAAAAAGAAAATTTCAAATTTGCTATACATTATAGACTCGGGTTTCAAAAGGAAGGTATCAAATATTTTCCATGCAAGTAAAATGATCCCTTACTGTCCTGCACCTGAATCTAATTTCCACCGGTTCGGTGGGGTAGGGGGGATGTAAGTTTGGAGTTTCGTCCAACCTAACTATGCGCTCAGTGCAGTCGACTGAGCGGGGCAGAGTTGCGTGATTTCTCAAAGATCTATCAGGTCGTCATATCCAGATACCTTGATTACTGTTCATTTTGATTATATATTTGACACTGACATAAATTGTATATATGTTGAATGTTATAATATGTAGAGTAAGTTTAATGTATGTAATAATGTGTTTTAATAAAACTTTTCAGTTATTGCTAGCATCAACAGCCGTACTTAAAAAAAATATATATACATTTACAAGGGCGGATCCAAGGGAAGGTGCATGCCCCCCACACCAGAGCATGTTGAATATTCTTAAAATGATGAAGTGATTCCCACAAATTAAAATGGAAATCATATGCAGGTAATTACCCGCAACACCAAAGCGAATGTTATTTGGTTAAAACCATAAATAAGTCATTTTGAACCAATAAACTGGTGGGAAAGAAGAGCTTTAATTATTATCTAAGCTGAAGATGCTTCTATAAAAGGGAGTGTGTGAAAGTTTGCTAGGTATTAAAAAAAAATGCTAAATCGTAGCAAAATATAGTTGAATGACTACAAATTTAAACTAACTTAAATTTTTATTTCTTACAAAAGCCATTTGCAATAAGACTAAATTGAATATAACAATTTCTATTCCCTCGCAATCTTCCAGTAATTCTTCTAAACATTTTTAGATTTGAAACTGAATAATTTTTTCGCTTTTTTTGTTGGATTTCCTTGTCAATAGATGAATCGATTGCAATCTATGTCTTGCGAATAAGCTCACAATTTTTAGACTCCTAAAATTTCAATCATTTTGACATTTTTTTCTACCTAGTTGCTTATTTTTGATATATTAAGTTCCATTGGCTTAAAAAAATCCTAAACATCATTTCCAATATAAAATTTTTGCTGATCACAATCCCAGTGTCACAAAAAGTCAGTAAAACAGTTGATATCTCAAAAACCACAACAAAATTTAGAACGCAAACGGGCAGTTGCAAAAAAGTAACAGCAATTTGTTCGCCATTTTTTGAGAATTTTCACGAATATTTTACGTCTAAGTTTACTGTAAATCTAAACAAAGACTTGAATCCTCGGAAAATTTTACATCGAATATGAGTTTGTGAAGCTTCCAAATACGTTTTTACGCGTTCTTGTACCTGAAAATATGCGTAAATAATAAGGTGAATAATGCAGTCTTTTGGCCACGTTGCATTAACAATTCAATTATCTATAAGTTAATCCGTTAAACAGCTGAGACCAAAACCTTCGATTTGCGGCCTTATAGAATCCCCAATAGCTCCTTTTGAACAGAAGTTACAGCTATTTGAAATGCCTTAAAATTTATATATATATATATATATATATATATATATATATATATATATATATATATATATATATATATATATATATATATATATATAAATAAATTGGAGTTAACGATATTTACGTTTGGAACGGCAGTATAACTTTGGTTTTCGGGCAGCTATCTACAGGTTTCAGCAGTCAAATTAAAAGTTTTCCTTCCGGTGTCATAACAGACGTTATAGTAAGTCTTCAGGTGTACTAAATTTCAAAAATATCTCTCAAGCTCTAACGTTCCTAATTGCGGTAAATTATGGCGTGGTCGTTTAATCTTATGCAAAATTTTGATTTTTTAAAATATAAATCTATAGCAAAATTGGAGTTCAATTAAGCAAAATCTTTCATTTGACTATTGAAAAATGTTGATAGGTACCTACCTGAGAAAGTTACGGCCGTTCTACGGTGAGTAGCGCAAATTCCAATTTTTACCCATTTACCATTTAATACCTGGGTATATATTTTCCGGCATTTCAAATCACTGTAACTTTTGACTTCTGTCCATAAGGTCTTTGGTCGTACAAGGTAAGAGGGCAAATTGAAGGATTTGGTCTCAGATATTTATGGGATTGAATTAGATTACAGGGGTTCCCAAACTCATTTTGTCTATTGCCCACTTTGAGAATAAATTATTTTTTAGCGCCCCCATTTTTTTCACATACTCAAAAACCACTATAACTTTAAATTGAATTAATTAATTATTGTGAGCTATATTAGCGGAGATTAAACATTCATTCTAAACGAGACTTTTACTACAACCCGCAAGAGTTAACTTGAGACCTGAGCGCAGTAGGTTGTACACAACGGCGCTCAGGTCTCAAGTTAACTCTTACCGGCTACACTGCCAATGAGAATGATTATTGAAACGCAACTTGATAGTATTCAGACAGTGTATCTCTTATTCAAAATGAAACAAACATAATCGATTCTTATATAAAAATTAATGTGAAGGATGAATCTGATGCTGTTTAATAAGTTTATTATATCAGGTTTCGATTTACTCTAGAACAGCCGCAAGTCGGTAACATGCAAACGATTTCTCTTTTTAGTAAGCAGCGTTGCCATAGCACTAAATCTACGTTCACACAAATATGAATGCTATCAAGAATCGTTGAACGATTGACCACAAGCCGGGGCACAATTGCGGGATCGGTTTTTGTAGCCAAAATTCTTGATAGCCATTTTTGAACTTGATTTCTATTTCCTCGTTTGTTGTCAATTCTATAAGTTCTTCTTCCAGCTGAGTACATTGCTGTGTTGTAATTTGGAAACAGATCCAACACCCAGCCTTGTATTTCCAAGTTCAAAATGTACTGGTATCGGTGAAGTCAATGTGGATGTTTCCAAATGTTGGCAGTAGGCAAACAAGTCGTCGTTACTGCAGGATATTGATAAATTCGGAACATTGTGAAACTCACGTTGTGTAGAAGAAATTTTTCTGCGAAAGCAGCAACGACATTTTTTGTTTAATTAAATTAGTTGATCGCCTTGCAGTTGGAGATTCATGTCGTTGAACAATTTATACAGGTCTGTCCTGTAAGCTATATCATTCTTAGAAGTGATGAGCTTTTTGCGCAATTCTGTATCTTTAGTTTCCAAGAACTCTATCATAGAGTCAAACAGGTTGTAAAATCGAGTCAGATAATTGCCTCTTGATAGCCAACGAACTTCAGTAAGAAGCAACAAATGGTTGAAATCTTCGTCATTAGTAACACAAAGCAGATGAATTAATCTATCATTCAAAGAGCTGTTACAGATTTTATTGACTGCTTTGATGACATATGGCAGTGATTGAAATAGTCGTTCGCTTAAGTTTTTAGCAACCAAATGTTGTCTATGAATAATGCAATGTGCAGCAAGGATTGGAATTTTATTTTTTATGGATGCTATGAAGCCTTTATGGCACCTTGTCATAGCCGGAGCGCCATCCGTAGCAACTGATATAATATTTTTCAAGGGAATCTTTCTCATCACAAAACTTTTCCAATATATTGAATATGATTTCGCCGTTTGTATCGGTCCCTAAATTTCTAGCAAACAATAGTTCTTCACATATTTTCTCATCTTTAATAAACCTCACGTAAGACAGCAACAATGCTTCATTAGTTGGTAAAGTGGACTCATCGAGCTGAATTGAGAATTGACTAGTCTTCAGATGATTGCACAATCATCCTTCAATGTTTTCAACCATTTCATCAATTCGTCTTTGCACAGAATTATTACTCAAAGGAATTTTTCGGATAATATCTGCGGCCGGTTTATGAAGCACAGTAGTTATTACTTCCTTTATTGCTGGCAAAATTAACTCTTCTCCGATGTTGTGTGGACAGGAATAAGATAAACATGCATAAACTCGTTTATCTCATTCGACGCTCAATCCTACTCAACTAGTGAGAACAAGTATTCTATGAAGCAGCCGATTGATATAGGAATGCACAAATCACATGATTGCCCGCGGTCTATTATCTACGAAAATTACATATCTAGGAATACTAATAACTATTAAAATGCGGAATTGTGTCTATTGCCTTTTTATTTGTTTGTTTGTGTCTACTTTCATTTCGAATCGGAGCGACCGATTGACATGATTTTTATTTTATTTATTGAATAAAACAGGACAGATATATGAACTACGCAGAGAGAAATATCGAACCGAGTCCGAGCAATCCCTTAATTAATATTAGTTGATGTTCACAAGTTGTAGTCGAGAGCTCAGTCGGTGTATAAGAGTCCTCCTAGCTAGATGAATTTACAAATCCCCCCCCAGCCTCTACACAACGACCCATTTTTTTCTGGGTCTATTACCGCCCCCTTCTGGCCTGCAGCGCCCACAAGGGAGCGTTATCGTCCACTTTGGTAAAGGCTAATTCAGATGGTTCAATTATTAAGGCAACGTAGCAAAGAGACAATTACAGTCTTTCTTCAACTGTTCGCCTTATTATTTTCGCTTATTTTTAGGTACCTATAAGAACGTGTAAAAACTTCCCGAGGATTCAAACCTGTGCTTAGATTCACAGAAGACTCAAATGAGAAGTGGAAAACATTATTAAACCGTAAAATGCCAAAAAAAATTCCTTCAAGTGAGCCAAATCAAAAGACATCGATTGCAATCTATTATACTTTTGACGTGGAATAACCGAGTTATTATTCTTGAAATTTGTATTAAACTATCATTTTCATGCTTCAAATACTTAATCTAGTATGCGATTTTAAATGGATTTTAAATTTGGAAAAAATTTTGAATCTTAATTTTGACTCCACTTGCATATCCAATTCAACCTCAAACTAAGCATATCATCTCATCATCAATCTACAACTCACTCTCATAGTCAATAATATCGCAATACGCAAATGTGATCAAATTATCTTTTAAAATTTAAATATTAATAGTGATTATTACTAGTAATCTCATTAATTATATTGAGGATTTTATTTAACATGTAATGTTTTTAAATAAAGTTAACAAAATATTTTATTTGACATAAAAAAAATGGAGGTGCAATTTTTTAACGTTATAAATACATATTCAGACTCATGCCCCTCCCAAACAATTCCCTGCATCCGCTCTTGATATATATGTATATATATATATACATATATATATATATATATATATATATATATATATATATATATATATATATATATATATATATATATATATATATTTATATATATATATATATAGATATATATACAATTAAGTGAAACTAGGACATTTATTTGAAACTAATCAAACAAACCTCCTAGCGGAGCAGGTTATAAGAGTTCACGAAGCATCGAAATATGTACATCTACCTCAGACGGTACTTGTTAGAAATGTTAATTTGTTCATCACAATCGATGAAAATTGATAGACAGACTGTTTCGCTCTTATTGGGGCTCATCAGTATCATCCATCCATCGAAAGTGATATCCAAACCAACGTTTCAAACGGTCTTATATTTTCCTTCTAGCAACACAATGGCATATAAATATGACACAGCGGCGCCAGTCGGAAACAATTGAACCACATCTTTAAGACAGACGAAACATTTCGGCAACGAGAATTCGGATGTCCGGACGTACGAGGATATATTCACAGTCAAAACAGGGAAAATTTAAGCTATGCGTTAAATTTGCGGCGCAGTGTACTTCGAATAAAAAATAGTACTTAATAAAAGGTGCAGGTGTCTTTTGTCGGCAAATTACAACGTGGTAGGTAGTTGTTGTAGAAAATATCTGAAACCGCTATTCATTACTCTTTTTTATTCATTGTTGTAGGTAGGTGTACAAATAATGAACAGAACATAAGGCTGTATTAATTATTTCAATAGACTGTTACATCGTTGAAAGCAAATGAAAAATTTTGATCTGAATTTTGAATCATTATTTTCACAATAGATTTTCGGAATGTCTACCACTGTTTCTCAAACACAACCTGCATCTTCTCAAAAATTGTCCTTTTAAATGCCTTGAACTCAAATCATTTATTTCACGTGCTGCTTGATTGATTAAGAAGATGTATGTGGTTGCAAAATGATGGGTGCGCTGCACACTATGCTCGTGCAGTAAGGGCGCATCTTGATCGAACATTTCCATGAAGATGGATTGGCCGGCTAGGACCAATTGTGTGGCCCCCACTCTCCCCAGACGTCAATCCTCTCGATTTTTTTTATTGGGGATGTTTAAAAGATAAGGTCTATGGAAAATAAATTCGATCGGCAAATGAATTGCGTCAACGAATCAATCAAGCAGCCCGAGAAATATCTGATTTGAGTTTAAGGCGTTTGAATTGAAAGGACAATTTTTGGGAAGATGCAGGTTGTGTTTAAGAGTCGGTGGTAGATATTTAGAAAATCTATTGTGAAAATAATGATTCAAATTCAGATAAAAATTCTTTATTTGTTTTTAACGATGTAACAATCTATTGAAATAATTAATACGACCTTATGATCTGTTCATTATTTGGACGCCTACCTACAACAATGAATAATAAAGAGTAATGAATAGCGGTTTCAGATATTTTCTAAAACAACTACCTACCACGTTGTAATTTGCCGACAAAAGACGCCTGCACCTTTCATTAAGTATTATTTCTTATTTGAAGTATTTCGCAAGTAGCACGACTTCAATGACAAAAATTAGAATTTTTAGACTTTTGAAAGAAAAAAACCATAAATGTTATACCGTTTTCAAAAAAACATTAAATAGGCTAGTTTTTAAGATCATCTGCTGATTCTTTCCGGTAGAATATTTTTTCACAGTAAATAGTCAAACTTTAGCTAAGGTTTTCGGATTTGAATTAAATGAAACAACTAGATTTTTTTTTGAGGTTAGCGAGCTAGTTTTTAATGTGATGATAGGCCGATTGTCTCAACCAACTATTGATGATAGAAAAAAAACATAAGTTAGAAGTTATTTATAGTCAAAACAGGCGAGAAAATAACCAAAAGATATTTGAAATAACATAAGAGTGGCAATATCTCGAAAACCAGAAAACTTTCACTTAGATCAAGTTGATGTTATCTGATTGACCTGAAGCCAATCTACCTACAGTGTCACTTTGGCGTGTTATTTCCGGGATACACTGTCACTGTTTATATACATATATATATATATATATATATATATATATATATATATATATATATTTAACTATATATATATATATATATATATATGTATATATATATATATATATATATTAATATGTATATATATATATATATATATATATATATATATATATATATATATATATTATATATATATATATATATATATATATATACATATATAATATATATATATATATATATATATATATATATATATATATATATATATATATATATATATATATATATATATATATATATATATATATATATATCAGTCTTGATAATGGGCCCATAACCCGAAACTAGTTGACTAATGTAATTGTTAATTTTTATTCAATATATTTGTGAAACTTAAAGCCAAGTGTTTTTATTTTAAATATCAATATATATATATATATATATATATATATATATATATATATATATATATATATATATATATATATATATATATATATATATATATATATATATATATATATATATATATACTGTGTATTTATCCCATACAGCACCGATTTTTATGGAAATTCGGATTCAGATTCTACTTACCATCTATTTCAAAGTCTACCTTGTGCCGGGGGTTGCTTTTTCTCTGGGGGTGAATGCTACCCCTTCTTGGGATTGAAAAATTTTTCATTGAAAATGAGTACGGAAATCAATGAATTGACTAATTCTAAGCAAATTTTGTTCCATGAAGTTTTTCCTGAAAGACAATACTTTTCGATTTATTTACGAGTGAAATTGTCGGTTTTCAGGCAAAAAAGCCACGTTTTCAGATTGTTTTTCGCGAATAACTGGAAAAATATGCATTTAATCGAAAAACCTGTGGAGAGCAAAATTATAGTTTATAAAAAAACAAAGAAAATTTTGTATTTATTATGTATTCTGACCCAATACAAATGGAACTATTGCTTGTTGAAAGTTGATTGGTATTTACCACTATGTGTATTCATCAATATACTAATATAAAATTCTAATTTCTACAAAAATGTGGTTTTGAACTTTTCCCCATAACTCGCTTAGTTTTTGAGCAATCAAGTCCTTCGAAAAATCATTTTGTAGGTTTTTTTAAGAGCTATGAGCTCATTTAAATAAAAAAATTTCAGATTTTATTTTCAAAAAGGTTCATGCTAAAATGGCTCAAAAAAGGCACTTTGCGCGAACACACGCAAGCTTTGAATGGCCATATCTTACTTAATTTTCATCCTACAAAAAAAATAGAACGCCAAAATTTTTGAATGATAAAAACCTACAATTTCATAGTCCACAAAATTTTGTTTATCATCAACCGTTCTGGAGTTATTTCGAAGAAAAGACGATTTTTCGCTAAATTACGAAAATGATTTTCTCTCTTCAAGCTCAATTTTTTTCAAAAAGAAGTACTTTAAACTTGTCAAACACTCAGAACGTATTATAAAAACATAAATGAAGTGAATTGTAACGTGGCAACAATTTTTTTCGAATGGGGCGGAAGAGAGGGTGAGATTTTCTCTATTTTTTTCCAACTAATAAATAAGAATCGACATTATTCTCTTCATAACTCGCTTAGATTTGATGCTAGGAACTTTCATAACAAATAAAAATGAAGGTTTTTTAAAGGACTTTGAAAAAAGTCTCATGAGTTTTCCCTGAAACATGCATTGTTTTTTGGTTATTGTATGTAGAAACTTCCCATTTTGGCGATTGAAAATACCAATCAACTTTCAACAAGCAATAATTCCGTTTGTATTGGGTCTGCATAAACCGTAAATACACGATTTTCTTTGTTTTTTTATAAGCTATAAATTTGCTGTTCACATTTCTTTCGATTATATGCATATTTTTCCAGTTATTCGCGAAAAAGTTTCTTCAAACGTGTTTTTTTGCCTGAAAACCGACAATTTCACTCACGAATAAGTGGGAAAAGAATTGACTTCCAGAAAAAACTTCATGAAACAAAAGTTGCTTATTAGTCATTGTATCGATTTATCTACTTATTTTGTATGAAACTTTTTTCACCCCCAAGAAGGGGCGGAGTCCACCCCCAGGGAAAAAGCAACTCTCAGAACAGGGTAGACTTTTAAATAGATGGTAAGTAGAACCTAAATCCAATTTTTCATGAAAATCGGTGCTGTATGTGATAAATACACGGGAAAATGGTCATTGACTGGACTAAAAGCAATATAATATAATCTTACTGATTCTGCATATTCCAGACTGTTAGCTTTTAGTAACTCTGAACTACTCATCATTCCTTCTAATTGTTCTTTCGACGGTTGGATACCTATTTTGTTTACAATTTCCTCGACGATGTCCTGAATGCTCGCGTAGTGAACCATTGGTAGTATAGTTTCTTTGATGAAACATTCCAGGGATATTTGATCGCATTCTACACCTAAATTGTTGAAAATGTCTTTGATAACGGAACTGACAACGTCCACATTCTTCAACCTATAAAAACTACATTCATTAAAAAGAAGCTTTATGATTATTGTTTTGCTGCACAAGGAATTATTTAGAATATTTCAAACAAAATCATATGTTTACTCACTCAGTTGCAGAAGTTTTACTAAGGTCATCTTGCTGAATGTCGATGTAATCTTCACCTATTATTTCAGGATAAAGGTATTCTCTAGCATGCTCGATATCATCAAATTCATCTTTTTTTGCTGCATCTGATTTATCCTCAGAAATTTTACTCACTGGAAGGTATCGGGTCTTTGATTTTAGAGTTTTTATTTCTTTTTTCATATCCTAGAATTCCAAAATAATTATTTCACTAAACAAGGCTGCAATGAAAAATGAATTTTCATGGATAATAATTATATATTCTGACATTTAAATTCTATGCAATAATAAGTTTGTATTTTGGAACCATGGGGAGGATTTTTCAGGTGACAATTAATTCGCCACATAAACTTCAACAATTTATTGTTAAATAAATTTCAGGTGAATGGTACATAATAATCTATTAACGCAATCTTGTACCGATAAGTATATCTAGTCAAATTAATTCGTCCAATTTATTTATACGTATGTGTTGTTTGGAAGTATTATTGGGTCAAATCTAATCAATTTATTCGGTGATCTTTCGAAATGTTGAAAGATGTGACCTATTTATCTTTTGAAACTGAAGAGGTACGAGACGATTTTTCTGTTTAGTGCTATCATCGGGATGCCCAAACAGAAATATTGTCAGTTCTCCAGGCGGAGTGAAGTGCCAACCCGGCGCGTCTCCAGGTGGCGGATAGGACGGGGTCTCCGACGATGATTTTATTAGAAGGGGGTCTACAGTGGAATATCTGGGGCTCGTCGAGTATGAAAACTCTACTAGTAGCCCTTAAATACCTTGCCACTTCACCTGTCCCAGCTGTAGCGTCGTGGCTAAGGGATTGCACTCAGGGTCATGATGCGAAGTGGTATCTCGAGCCAACCTCGGAATCATTCTGTTATACGAACGTTCCGTGGCGGTCTGTGGTCAAATTGATAACAAAGCCAATTACCGTGCGCGACTAGTGCGAAGGGTTATACCCAGAAGAAAGATGTGGACTATACCGAAACTTTTTCACCAGTAGTGAGACATTCAACGTTAGGACTTCTAATAGGTTTAGCTGTAAAACGTGACTTAAAGATTACACATTTAGATGTCAAAACTGCGTTCCTCAACGAATATTTAAATGAAACCGTTTATATGCAACAACCTGATGGTTTTGTTAGAAAGGGTTTAGAAAGTAAAGTGTAGATAGATAGATAGATAGTATATTTGGTTACATAATAACAAGGTCAAGATACAAATAACATACAATATAAAATTCAAATAATTGTTCACTCTAATCAATTCAGAGTTTCACATTGAAGTCCTCCAAACTGTATGGTGGGTTTTCAAGAAGATAATGTTTCAATGTTTTCTGAAAGATCCTCTTCTGGAGTTTTCTCCATTGAATGGGAATTCTATTATATAATCTAACTCCTTCATATGGTTGACATTCTGATCTTCTTTCATGCATGGTGGGTTTATTCACAATATTCATGACTAGCCTTAGTATAAGTTCAGCTACAACAGTCAATATATTGTGTTTTTTGAATATTGGCTTGCAGTGGCATTGCGAGTTCACAGCATCAATGGCCCTAAGAGCCTCCTTTTGCGCCCCTAAAATCTGCTTTATGTGACAAGTAACCCCCCATTGCTCTATAGCATATAGCATCCTGGAGTGAAAAAGTCCATAATATACAGTTATTGCTGCTTTTTGGCTGATGATTTGCCTAACCCTTCTAATAGCAAATATGCTGTTATGTAATCCCTCACTGAGACTGCTACAATGATCTTTCCATATGAGACGGTTATCTAGAGAAACGCCCAGAAATTTTACTCCACTTCGGGATGATGAGAAAATCATTGTTTTGGTTTTAAGTTCATTAAGCAAAAGCTTATTCGCTCTGAACCATGTTCCCGCAGTTTTCCTGGCCTGTTGGCATCTCAATTCTAAATTTTTCACATCCTTGTCCTTCACAGCAAAGCTAGTATCATCAGCATATAGCACAGTATGGCATTCCAAGTTTTGAGGTAAATCATTAATATAAATGATGAAGAGCAGAGGTCCAATAACAGAGCCCTGAGGAATACCCTGAATCACATCAAGCATAGAACTTCTCTGCGGTCCGCAACTCACTACCTGTCTTCTTCCAGCAAGGAAAGATGTGAACAGTGCAAGGGCTACCCCTCTTACACCATAGTACTCAAGTTTTTCGATACATATATGGTGGAACATACAATCGAAAGCTTTCGATAGATCGCAAAATTTGGTAGAAACTAAGCAATGTTCCTCGAAACCATCTACTATGTAATTACATAAGGATTCTATACCATCTACAGCTCTACGTTGTCTTCTAAATCCAAACTGTTCTTCACAAAAGTATTTATATTTATCCATATATGATACTAATTGATCTGCCATTATCATTTCAAGTACTTTGGAGAATGTGGGAACTATGGAAATCGGTCTGTAATTATTTGTTTCTGTGTTACTTCCATTTAGCTCTACGTTGTCTTCTAAATCCAAACTGTTCTTCACAAAAGTATCTATATTTATCCATATATGATACTAATTGATCTGCCATTATCATTTCAAGTACTTTGGAGAATGTGGGAACTATGGAAATCGGTCTGTAATTATTTGTTTCTGTGTTACTTCCATTTTTCAACAATGGGCATACCTTTGCTATTTTCATCTTGTCAGGAAATACGCCCTGCTGGAGACAAGAGTTCAATATATCAGTTAAAGGAGAAACTATAACATCAACGACGGCTTTGACCAATTTCGAGCTGATATCATAAATGTCCATAGTTGGTTTTGCAGCAAGCCTTCCAATGCAACAAATTACATCCTCTTCAGTTACTGGCCTAAGGAATAAGGAAAAGCCTTGTTTTATACTAAACTTTCTCATAAAATCCATATACGAAAAAGAAGTATCCGTTATCTGTTTGGATATATTGTGTATAGGTTGAGAAGGGCAGTTTATGGTCTTAAACAAGCCAGTAGAGCTTGGTATTCTAGAGTAGATAAATTCATGTTGTCTCTCGGATATAAAAAATCTGAACATGAACCTTGTTTATTTACAAAAAGAGAAGACAAGTCATTAGTAATTGCCGCATTATATTATGTTGTTTTTTTTATTTTTTCAAATAATGATTATGAAACTGGAATATTAAAAGATAAATTAAGTTCCAAATTTGAAATAAAGGATTTAGGAGAAGGGAAAAATTGTTTAGGAGTAAGAATAACAAGAGATCATAAAAATGAGTGTATTTACTTGGATCAAAAAGATTACATTGAAAAGCTTTTGAAACGTTTTAATATGTCAGAATGTAAATCGATCAGTACACCATTGGATTGTAATATAGATTTAAGTAAATTGAAATCTGATGATACTTGTAATGTAAATATTCCATATCAAAGGGCCTTCCTAATGTGAAAAATTCCTATTTTTGTCGAAAATTAGGTTCAACCAATTATTGCTGATAGTGGGGGTGTTGTATTGATCCCCAACAATTGGTCATGTAACGCCATCTATTGATTACTCAATTGAGATGTTTACTCAGTGGGTCAATACATCGAGCTGTTGTATCGATCGAGGTATCGATCCCTTGTTTTTTTTTCTATACTCTGTAGTCAGTCTGTACAAAAACGTTCTATGAATAAAAGGCTGTTACTTTTCCGCAGGTGTAGTAAATTACAACAAAATATTCTTTCCTCGTCGTGAAATTCCACTTTAAAACTCAATTATAACATGCTCGACAGAGTTCAAAGACTGGCCTGTGTGTGTATCACAGGGGCTATGAGATTGTGCTAAACTAGGGCACTTGAGATCATTACAGATCTCACACCTCTACATCTAGTGATCGACAGGTTAGTCCAAGAGGCCATCATCAGGCAATTACAATAAACTTTTATTATATTATAAATTATTATTATTATTATCAGAATTTCTAAGGAGGGCACAGGTGATGAAAGGATTAAAATTTCAGAGAGCCTGGTTCTCTCTAACCAATTACATCTCATCAGCGAACGTCCCTATTGATGTAATGGTAAAGAAAGTAAGCATTGAGATGAACTTCACTACTATTCTAAGTGAAAAAGGAGAATGGGAAAGGGAATCCACCACCCAAACTTTTAAAGACAATACTATAAAATGGTACACAGACGGTTCAAAAACCACTACAAAAGCTGGCGCTGGGGAATATGGGGCAGGCACCAAATGCGCACTGTCGCTAGGCTCCTGTGCGAGCGTCTTTCAGGCAGAAATACTAGCAATCAAAGATGTGTAGATGTGAAACTAGAAAGAAACTATCAGAAATGCAACATAGCGATCCATTCTGATAGTAAAGCGGCTATAAAAGCACTGTGCTTCCATGTCATGGATTATCGATATTGAAGTACCAAAGGAAACTTAATGAAGTAGGCAAGAATAACAAGGTCTCTTTAGTCTGGGTTACTCGGGAATCAAAGGAAATGCAGAGGCCGATTTACTCGCTAAAAAGGGAGCACGAACGCCATTCACTGGCCAAGAACCTTTCTGAGGTATAGGAAAATGCACCTATAAGAGAGAGTTTCGGGAAAAGGAGGAAATCAAAAAGTTCTTTCAGAACTTTAAAACTGCAAGATTCAAAAGATATCTGGAACTCGGAAGGCTCACTGGCTTGCTTTTAGGGCACTATTGCCTCAGGAAGCATCTGATGAGAATAGGGTTATCAGAAACTGACGAGTGTAGGTTCTGTGGGGAGGAGGAGGAAACTCCTGTCCACCTGGCTTCAGAAGCCAACGAGAGGAATACTTTGGCCAAGAAACTTGAAGGAGTGAGGAAATAACCTCCTTGAAGCCTTCCCAGATATTGGAGTTTATTAATACTTTGGAACTAGAAGACGAGGTGTAGGTAGATGGCGTAGTACAGAAAACAGCTCTGATGGAGGGAAACAATAGACCTTAAGGTCGCAGTGTAACATAATCCCAAATTAAATAAATAGATAAATAATTAAAAAAATTGTCAGTTCTAATAAGACGTAATAAAATATATGGAAAACGGAATAGATACAAATAATAATGACAAAAGATTAACAATATACAAAGTTTCTCAATTAGTACCAGAACTTGAAAACTAATAGGGCACCATAAATCTAAAAATAAAAAAAATGTAATTGATTTTTTTGCAATCCCAATATTTAACCATATCGTGCAAAGTATTATGTTATGATTCTGTTTGAAAACTCACATCAATTTGTATCAGCTGATCCTTTAAAACTGCTTTCAATTGGTTCAATTCTGCATTTATTTCTACCGCTGTACTCTCTCTTTTTTTTACTATTTCACGGTTCCTGTCTTGAGTCTCGATTTGCAAAAAAAGTTCCAATTTTTCCTTCTTTAATATACCTAGTAAGTCTAAACGAGCTGTATTATCTTTTAAAGCTTCGGTAAATTCCGTTTCTGCGTTCTCTCGCTTTTTCTGAAAATAAGGAATTTTTTTTATATGCTGGAAAATAGAATGTTAGTTTCAAAAATTTCATTGTTTCCTTTGTTAATTTCAAACTTTTCGATCCAGAAAATAAAGAAAATAAATCGGACAAAAATTATTTCGAAAGCGTAAATTCAAGTTAACCCTTGATCTTTCATCTCCAGCTTTTTTCCTTAATTTGCAGTTATTCAAAAGGTCGGATACAAAGGCACTAAGTAAATCGGTAATTATAGAACGTACCTATAGTAGCCTATATATATATATATATATATATATATATATATATATATATATATATATATATATATATATATATATATCTATTAGATGGTATTTCGAACGACATATTAAAAATTTTCAACTCAACACTCACGTCCCATAACCGAAGCTCATCTTTATACAAAGATTTCACATCTATCAGGGATAATCGTAAATCATGAACCATCTTCCTCAAAAGAGCCTCCATCAACTCATTCACTATATCATCGCCAAATGTTTTCTTCTCTAGTTGTTCATTAATTACTTCCATTTTTAAAATCTTTCCAAATTTTAGCTGAATCAGGTCAATTATACGTTGTTTCATTTCCAGTATTTTTGTATGCATATATTTCAAATCTGTTTTCATTCTAGCCAAATGCTTTACATTTATTCTGAAAATAATTTTGAACAATAGAACTTTGTTTACATGCGCACACACACACACATTTATATATATCTATATATATATATTTATAGTCATATATATATATATATATATATATATATATATATATATATAATATATATACATATATATATATATATATATATATATATATATATATATATATATATATATATATATATATATATATATATATATATATATATATATATATATATATATATATATATAATATATATATTATATATATATATATATAATATATATATATATATATATATATATATATATATATATATATATATATCTTATTTATCTTTATTAGTAATGACAGGCCATTTAGGTTTGAAAACCAATTTTATTAACAAGTTGACGTTTCCTCAAGAACTTCGTAACATTTTAAAAATTTTTGAAAAATCATAATTACTTTGGTACCTGCCTGGTTATGAGTAATTCAAAAATCAGACACATTGTTCCTTTTAATTTTTCCGGCTGTAGCCGGATAGCTCAATATCAGTCCTTATTTTTTATGGAGAAGTTTCTTATATGAAAGAATTATAAAAATCAGCTGTGTAGTGTCCGTAAAACCGGTGTTGCGCATTCACCATTTTGTATTGAAAACATTTTTGAGCCGCAGAAACCTGTGGCTGGGAAAACTATATGATTCACTATTGTTCCCGCAATAGTTCCGAGTAAAAATAAGGCTTAAAAGAACTATTACTTCGAAAAATATTATTTCGAGCGTCGGCAACAATATTGCTAAAATTACTATGATGAAGTAAATATTATATGATATCTATCCTGCATTATTTAATTCTTTTGATGGCGATAAGGCATAGACAATAAAATTTCAATGAAGTCCTAATTATTCAAAACACAGGCATTTAAGTTTTTTGTCACCGAAATGTGAAAGTAATAATCGTTTTTGATAATTTACTTTGAATATAGAAGTTGGCTGGTCACAATTTGCCGTAACATTTTTATAGATTGCGTTTCATCATGTTGCAGACATTTTTTAACTTCTATATATTTTCTCATGCAGCTCTTAAATGATATTCAGCCAAATTGAAAAATATAGTCGTTAAGATATGTAATGGTTATTTTTGACTTACAGATGTCTAGATTTCAACTTCAATGTTTCTGACTGTAAATCACCTACTCGTCTGTATAACTTCGATAAGGTAGTTTTCGAAAGTACCAAACATTCGGAGATTGGACATGTTTTGCCCGGTTCAGTCAGGTGTTGCATTTGATCCAGATTCAACATTATAGTGCATTCGACTTTATTTAATTTGTCCTGTTTTTCTCTCTGTAAAATACAATTGCTGATTAGTCATCGCTTGACAAGCATTTGAAAAACTGAGTCATCGTATTTATTATCATAGCAGAATATTTGCCACAGAGATTTTCGGAAATCAAATATGCTAACAAATTCCAAAATACATGGCCTAGTGGTTCGTTTTAAAGTCATTGAAATTGTGTAATACCTACTTTGTCTTAGTTAGGTATGAAGTGGACAAGTTATTGCTAGTCGTCATTATCAAATCAACGTATTCTAGAATAATTGAATATGTCTTTCAATAAATATATGACTCATATTTTGTGAATTAATTTAGATATTTCTATTCGGTAACAATCACAGTCGGGAATTATTGTCAGATTTGAAGTCGAAAGTTTGAAAACCAGAAAAATATTTTTTCTAAAATAATTCAAGTATATGAAGTACTTAAGACTAGGTATCTCATTTAGTTCTATGAACGCTTCTCTAAATTCTGACTGAAAGCAGTTGATTCTATGCAGGGATTAGCCCACAGGTTTACCATAAGTTTTGTTGCTGATATTTTACTGAAAAGGGATATTGTGAAGATTCTACTTGGTAGTACTTGCTATAGTGCACCAGTTAACGTAGTAGATAGGGGTTCTTCCGAAAAAGGAGAGAATCTATTTCAACATTACAAGTGTGAAAACATCAATTTGAAAATAACCTACTCCTCTAACTCTATACAGTAAGAACAGTTATATAATAAAACACACGTTCTGAAATGTCAATTTGACAAATAAATGGGCATTCCAACAAGTACCTACCCGACCCAATATAGATAATACAAATTTGAAAAAATCTTTCATTCTCATCTTTATCATCGTTTGCTATAAACATTTTTAGCGATGTTAAAGAGCGTCGATACGTATGTATAATGAGAATTACTCAAAATAGTCACCAACTGCAGCAACTCTCCATTGTTGGTAATTTTTTTTCTACAGCTATCAATTGTATATATGTAGTTAATTATATCACTGATTCAGTTGATATTGTGGATGAATGACTACATGCCCTATTCGGTGTTGAAGAACTCTTGATCCTCAAATGATGGATTGGTAATACTCACTGTAAAAAAACTCGGTACGCAGGCTTTACTTGATAGCATCAGTACTAATAGGTTTCTTGGTATGAAGTCGCGTAGTGACGGTTTAATTACTCGTTCCGTCTAGCAGATTACTTATTCATATGTAGTTAAAGGGAGTATAGCCCTATAGTCTAGTCAACAAGTGCTTTCTTGTTCAAATTTTTTCAGCAGTCTCAGAAAAATATGGGCAAGGTGTCATTCGATTCGGAATAGCATGTAGATATTTTTCGAAAAAAATAAAGTGCCGCTCGCGAAAATTGTAAAAGTTATAAACAATTTACTCAAAGAACAAAAGAGGGGTTTGGTTTTCTGCGAATAACTAAAAAACTCATTGAGATTTTTGACATCTAAAAAAAGATTCGAAATGAAGAAAATTTCCTATAATGAAGTCTCAACTCCCGAAACTGTAGGATCAATTTTTGTAATTTTCTCAGAGGGGTAAAAATACGGCCGAAAACGAGTAAACTGGCTTGCGCAAGTCACGCCCATTTTGGACTCTAACAATAAACATTATTTAACCATATTAAATGGAAAAATTAATTGATGAAAAAATTCAGGCACTTACTGGATAGATGAGTGAACTATAATCCGGTGGCAAAACATTTTTATCATTTTCAATTTTTCAATTAGTTATTATCAATTCTTTTGGGCTTGAACATGAAAATTGAAATCTTATTCTGTTCAACTATAGTTAAGAGATTTTTTTTCTTCTTGGAGCTATTTTTGAAAGGCTTCAGAATAGATCCTTTCTGAAAAAATTTGAAAATTTTAATTTTTCAGTTTTTTATCAACAATTTATGTAGTTGCAGAATAAAAACAATTTTTTTTATAATAATTTCAATAAATCATCGGAAGCTGAATTGAAAAACCGCGATAATATTTTTTGCCACCGGATTATTTTTCATTCACCTATCCACTAAGTGCCTGAATTTTTTCATTAATTAATTTTCCTATTTAATATGGTTAAATAATATTTATTGTTAAAGTGTAAATAATGGGCGTGGCTTGCGCAACCCAGATTAACCGTTTTCGGCCGTATTTTCACCCATTTGAGAAAATTTAAGTTGTGACTTCATTATTGAAAATTTTCTCTTAATTTCGATTCTTTTATTAATTATCAAAAATCTCGATTAGTTTTTGAGTTATTCTCAAAAAACCAAACCCCTCTTCTGTTCTTTCAGTAAATTGTTTATAACTTCTACAATTTTCGCGAGCGGAACTTCATTTTTTTCAAAAAATATCTACATGCTATTCCGAATCTCATATTTTGCTCATATTTTTCTGAGACTGCTGAAAAAAGTTGAACAAAAAAGCACTTGTTGACCTAGACTACTAGTGATTTGCTTATTTGATGGTCCATGACATTACCGACTTTTGTGATGATACTAACACATATGTTATATATACCTGATAACTGGTCAGCTCTTCCTGACTTGCTTGAAGTGTCGAATTCATTATTTTCAGTTTCTTCAAATTGAGTTCTAAATCCTTCTTTAATCCCTCAATCTGCCTTTGATGTTCTCTTACTCCAATTTCAAGTTGATGTCTGAAACAACTTTCTTATTTCAAGATACCAACACATAGTTGGTGATGCAAATAAGTGGTAAAGAGGACAACTTATATAAAAATAGAAAGTCTTTGATTCTTATTTTTTTGAAAATGAGAAAGCCGTGGCGATAACAGTAAATGGGGGGCGGCATCTGAAATTGAAAGTTTTCCGAAATCGGCTATTACAGACAACCCACATAATAGGTTTAGTGAGATGACTTTACCTCATATTCGACAAACTCAGTATGGCTTTAAGAGAAACATTTATGGCAAACCCTCAATAAGAAAATTTCCTCTCAGCCTAATTTAATAGTTCCTGGCTTCTTATTTTGGAGTTATTTCAAGGAGTAGGTTTATATTGACCAAATCATCAATATTCTTAGAGCTCAATGTCAACATCCGAGCTGAAGTTTGAGTTCTAGATCGCCATGGAAAGACCCAGTCTCTGTGAGGTCGAGAATTACGATTCTTTCACAGAAATAATATTTCAAAGGGTGGAGAAATTCCAAATAAATATATTTTATTCTTCAGAAACAAAATTTTCCGTTTATTTGTAAATTGTCCGAACAATTATTTTAATTTCCTGAGAGGGGAAAGTAAAAAATAATAATAAAGCTAATTGATATTGTCGAGAGAACATGGAAATTGTTGCTCATTCATAAATTAGTTTCAGAATTAAACGCTCAATACCTACAGCTCACTTTTTATAGTTTCCAGATACACAGCAATTATACTGTTTGTTTCATCCTGACAACTAATCAAGATTTTTGAACTATGTTATTCTCTGATTAGGAATAGTCCAGGCAACGAATGCTCAAAAAAAAGTATAGAGGGAAATGTTCGGAATACAATTTTTGACTTCGTAACTTTGTTTGGACTAGTTAGGTGGTGAACAAAAGTCCCCGCCCGTAGCCTTTGTGCCGAAACAGAAACATTCAAGTTTTACTTCAACTAGTTTTTTGCTTTCCTGTATAGTTTTCGCGATATCTGCTGTTGAAAGTCTGTATTTTTGGAAAAAAATATTTTTTCCCCACATTTTTTGCTCTTTTTGGCCGCATAACTCTTCAACTATGCACCCAAAAAATAAATGCCGACTAGAGGTAGAACATTAAATTCCCTTCAATAGTATTCACTACTTCACTCTTTTATCTATTTTCCTTCAATAGTTAAAACCTATTCGCACAGACTTAAGCGCTGTCTACGTATTGACGGCCCGAATGCCGACTTATACACGTAGTTCACCGCAAATCTAACAGAATGCGTTGGTAAGTCTTTCCTCCGTAGAAATTCGAATAGTTTTATAAATCACAACCATTAAATCAAAACTAAGTTTATTGACAAAGAAAAGTGAATAAAAATAAAACATTACAACGGTAGATACCATTTAGTCAATTACGTTTTCTCATTTATTCGGAAGGATTTTCATCTTTGTCTTTATTTTCATTTTCTTTTTCCTCAATATCTTCTCAATCGGAGTCTTTCAGGGAAAAGGTCAGAGGTTCTTCTTCATCTTCAGAATCCACTTGAGGGACCCCACTCAGGCAGTTCCCCTGACAATTTTGTCATGCTGATGAAAATTTGGGGCTTGCTTTTTTGCGTCCTCACTTTGCTCTGAACAGTCTTTCGTACATCGGCAGATAATCATTCTCAGGATATTCTCCGGTGCATCTGCTAACTTACTGTGCACTGGGACCAGGTAGTTGTTCTCAATCTTCTACCCATAAATCTGGGGAAGCAGGTAATTTCCCAGCTACAGCTGAACTTGTTTGTGTTTGGAGTGTTTTACAGCTCCTTCGGTGAGAGGAACACAAGAGATATCAGGCTTGATAGTGGCCACTGATTTCAAGAACAACCAATTATAGCTGTAGGCATTAAGGGAGACCTCTTTCGCTGGAGCCCCATACCACCTTTGGTGCACATTTCACCTGCCTTTTGTATTTGGGTGGTGATAGAGAGAGACTCTGAAAGGACCGCTGCTGCTTACTGCATCTCTGGCGTCTTCAAATAGAACTTCGCAAATGCGACCTTGCCTTTTCGAAATGCGGAAGATGTATCGCACCGTGTAAAGGCTTGCAGAAACAGCACGTCTTTGAAACATTGTTGCTGATGCTTTTGCGACTAGAAGAAGGAATCTCTTATCTTTCTAAGTCCAGGTTTAATGAAAATAATGTCCTTATGCGCATCAGCTTCAGCCATCAAGATGACTATGAGGTCGACATCTTCTCACACATTCCCGACATCTGCTGTTTCGGACATTTCCACACCCGTATCCACGATCAGAACGTTCGCATCATTTTCTGCTTGAAGGGTCCTGATCCCATTATCCTCAAGCTACCCTTAAGCATTTTGGTTATGTATACCTGATTTTGTTGAACTTGATCGACATAAAATTTTCTTGTTTGAAGTTGTCTTCAGTGAAATGGATATCAGTAGACTTGCTGAGTCGATTTCGCCTGTGCTGCTCTGTTTCTTTTGTTATTGAAGTTCATGAGGAATAGCCGTCAAAGACTACAGTACATTTCCTTCCGTGGTAGTTCTTCTTGATGAAGTAGATGTAGCTCTCGCAGATTGTCGATATCTTGAAATATTTTTGCCAACAGTATGGTCAAAAAGATTTTCGGCGAACTATGTGTATAAGTTGGCATTCGGGCCGTCAATACGTAGCCAGCGCTTAAGTCTATGCGAAAAGGTTTTAACTATTGAAGGAAAATAGATAAAAGAGTGAAGTAATATATATTATTGAAGGGAATTTAATGTTTTATAACCCTCTACTCGGAATTTATTTTTTGGGTGTATAGTTGAAGAGTTATCTGGTCAAAAAGAGCAAAAAATGTGGAGCAAAAATATTTTTTTCCAAAATTACAGACTTTCAAGAGTAGATATCGCGAAAACTATAAAAGATATCGAAAAATTTGTTGAAGTAAAACTTGTAGCAAATTTAATCAGCTTTCATTTTGTATACAATGGTCGTTTCGCTAGGACGCACAGTTTCTGAGATTTAAGCAAAAACCGAAAAACGGGACCTTCAAACCCCCTCTCTCCTCCGGCTCAAAGGCTACGGGCGGGGACTTTTGATATGTTCACCACCTAACTAGTCTAAACAAAGTTGCGAAGTCAAAAATTGTGTTCCATTTCCCTCTATACTTCTTCGTTGCCTGGACTAGAACGCAATATAAGTAATAAATTTAAGTTTATATGTGAACATTGCGGAGGTAGATTAACAATCTGTGAAGCAGGCGTGCTAGGTTCGAATCCTGATATGGATTTTTGTGTATGTCTGTGAGTTTCAGTGGTTCAAACAATTTGAACAGTTGGGTAATGTACATTGTTTACAAGATATACCTTTGGAAATAAAAATATTGGGGAATGTGACGTAACTAACCTCTCTGAACGCAATGCTATCGTGTTATCAAATATTTCTTGGTCACAACCTTTTGGACATACATTCAAGTCTTGTTTGATGAAACCAAAGTCCCTCGAATCTATACTCTTAGTGTCATCTTCTTCTTCAGATTCTGAACTTGACGATGAAGAGGATTCTGAACTAGAATCTGAAATCATAGATTAATCTCGCAATTGTATGCCTACTGTTGAATTTACTACAAATAAAAAATCAAAATATAAATAAACTGAAATTTATTATACTCTACTTTTGTTAAAATAGACTTTTTCAATCACAGTTGTTTTAGGATTTAAGCAGTTTGTACATACTTATTTTTGAAAGTTGGCAAATTTTACATGAAATTCCAGAAATATATATGTATATGTATATATATATATATATATATATATATATATATATATATATATATATATATATATATATATATATAGGGTGGCGCATCCTATACGCGTCGGTCTCTGTTGGGAAAACAACTTGAAATTTGAAAGTTTTTTCTTAATAGGGATATACAGGGCCATTGACACTACAAATTAAAAATAATTGGGATTATACAGGGTGGCCCAAAAAAAGGAATTTATATCAAAGTTATGTTTCTTTGAAGGGAACAGCCTATATTTGATGGTGTCTTTTGATTCCCCGGAAAAAATAAAGTGAAGTTTCAGTAATGTTTCCTATACCTATCTCTTTTCGTTTTTGAAATATTTAAAGGAATCTCAATTTATCAGCTTCAGCAACATAACCTAGTATGTCGCGGTTATTTAAAACACATCAACAGTCACCTGCGATATGCGTAGCCAAGATATCAGACTATCGAATAAAATGCAAATTTTCGCATTACATCATACTGTAGCGAGTATTGGCTGGCGAGACATAATTCATCACCTGCTGTTTCTCGGAAGTCCGACTCTGGACCGCCGGCCGATCGCCTGGCATTCTAGAAACATCCGTCGCGTCATCCGACGCGACTATTAGCGGCGGTTCTGGAACAATTAAGAATGCTCTGGATGTTTCTCGAACGCGTAGTCTGGGGATATATAAGCGATCGAGCCTCGACTTCGAATTCAATTCAACTTTGATAGTGAAAATAAATAGACTGAATATAAATAGACCTTGGATATAAATTGATAGTGAAATAATTAGTGAATTATTAGTTAGTAAATTTTGAGTGTTATTTATTGAATATAAATAAATCGTTTAAGTTTGTTAAGAAACAATTGCGAGTTTTATTCACACGGCGAACTCAAAGTAAAAACATTACAATACATTCATTTAGTCTAATTGAATTCTACTTCTACTATGGAGTTCAATAATATTCTTATTTCAAATGGCACACCCTGTATTTAATAAGTTTAACCGATAGACATTTAAATTATCTTTCATTCCATATAAGATCTCCCTATACCTAAATTCAATGGTTTTTAGTAAATATCTGTTTTTATGTTTAACATAACTAATTTTTTTAAATACTCTTTCCCGTCAAAGTGACCATTGAATTTAAATTTCGAATGCGAGTTTGACATTTTTATTTAGTAAGTTAGATATCAAGCGTACGAAATATCGAATTTGAAACATGAAAACTTATTTTAAAGCAGAAAGAATTGATATGGTGCTTGTTCTTGGTGAGTGTCATGAAAACTGTTTATTGGCTTCTAGAGTTTACGGCCAAAAATACCCAGATCGAGAGAAACCTGACAGACGTGCTTTTGAAAGACTACAAAAACAGTTTAGAGGTAGCGGAAACGTAGATTATGAAAAAATTATTCAGCCTCAACCTATTGTAGGAGATCATGATAATGAATTTTGGGTTATTGGCTCACTGATAGAGAACCCACACACAAGCCATCGGGCTATTAGTAGAGAAACTGGAATAAGTAGGAGAAGTATTGGACGAATAATAAAAAAACATAAATTTCATCCTTATAAGATACAGCTGCACCAAGAACTGTATCAAAGGGACTTTCAACAAAGAATCGATTTTTGTTTATGGGTTATGGATAAAGTAGAATCAGATGGGGCTATTTTTGATAATGTTCTGTTTTCGGACGAGTGCACGTTTCATAATAATGGACTCGTTAATCGCCATAACTTTCATTATTATAGTGATGAAAATCCTCACGTCTTTCGTACTCTCGATCATCAGCATAGGCGGTCCTTGAATGTGTGAGGAGGAATAATAGGTTTACATGTTATTGGTCCTTATTTTTTTACCGGTCATCTCGATGGCAGAAAATTTCTAAGATTTTTGCGGAGAAAATTATCTGGGCTCCTTGATAATGTACCTCTAAATACTAGGCAGAAAATGTGGATGCAGTTGGATGGAATGGAGCCCCCGCACATTTTCAACTTCGAGTACGGCGATACTTAAACCGGCGTTTTCTTAATAAATGGATCAGAAGAGGTGGTCCACATAATTGGCCTCCAAGATCTCCAGACTTGACGTCGGTGAATTTTTTTTATGGGGACACATACAATGTATAGTTTATAACACCCCACCAACTACTCTGGAAGATATGAAAGCTAGAATAAGAGCTGCCTTTCAGACAGTAACGGGCGAAATTCTTCTCAAAGTGAAACGATCCTTTGAAAAACGAGTTCAGTTGTGTTTAGAACAAGATGGGCGTCACTTTGAACATTTTTTATGATTCATTTTTTGTTTTCAATTTGTTTCTTACTCTTTTCCATTTGTGTGTAGTTTTCAAATAATTAAATTTTTTTTTGTCATTAAATGTTTATTTTTTATTAAAAAAATTATAGTTTTGGTTTACATTGCAACTGTTTAACATAGGAAAGTGATAAGAATGTTTTTTTTTTGTTCAATACCATATTTTGAGTGATATTTGCTCTTTGGTTACTATGATTAGAAAAGAATATGATGAAATCCGTATGTTAAAAATAAAAAATAGCTTTTTACTAAAGATTCATCCAATTTAGCTATAGGGAACTCTTATATGGAATGAAAGATAATTTAAATGTCTATCAGATAAAGTTATTAAATACAGGGTGTGCCATTTAAAATAAGAATATTATTCAACTCCATATGTAAGTAGAATTCAATTAGACTAAATGAACGATGTAATGCAAAAATTTGCATTTTATTCGATAGTCTGATATCTTGGCTACGCATATCGCAGGTGACTGATGACGTGTTTTAAATAACCGCGACATACTAGGTTATGTTGTTCAAGCTCACAAATTGAGATTCCTTTGAATATTTCGAAAACGAAAAGAGATAGGTATAGGAAGCATTACTGAAACTTCACTTTATTTTTTCCGGGGAATCAAAAGACACCATCAAATATAGGGTGTTCCCTTTAAAAAAACAAAACTTTGATATAAATTCCTATTGTTGGGCATCCCTGTATAATCCAAATTATTTTTAATTTGTAGTGTTAATGGCCCTGTATATCCCTATTAAGAAAAAAAATTCAAATTTAAAGTTGTTTTCCCAACAGAGACCGACGCGTATAGGATGCGCCACCCTGTATATATATATATATATATATATATATATATATATATATATATATATATATATATATATATATATATATATATATATATATATATATATATATATATATATATATATATATATATATATATATATATGTATATATATATATATATATGTATATATATATATATATATATATATATATTTATATATATATATATATATATATATATATTATATATATATATATATATATATATATATATATGTAAAATAGGATTGTATAAATTAACATCTTATACGGTTAGATCTCCAGATGAAAGGATATGACGTTACTATTGTAGCAGTGTTGCACCCACTGACAATGCTCCAGAAAATGAAGAAAAATCTGACTTCTCTAGCCAATTGACACAAATTCTTGACGATAATAGGAAGGAGCTATACATCTTAGGAGATCTCAATGGTACGGTGGGTAGGCAGAAAAATGGTAACGTTATTGGAAGATATAGAGAGGAATGTGTGAATGGCAATGGCGAACGGCTTATAGAGGTGTGTGAGCAATACGATCTCAAAATCTGGAATGGATTCTTCAACCATAAAAACATACATAAATATACATGGACATAATTAACGCGCCAAATGAAATCCATTATAGATTATATAATAGGAAGACGAAGCATCAACGAAAGTTGAAGACTGTAGGGTATATAGGGGAGCGAAATGTGGATCTGACCACTTCCTCTTAAAATCAAAGAAAAAAAAAGATGTTTGCAAAAAGCAAAACTATTGCCGCAAAGCACAGAAAGTTCTCACGAACGGAATGCGCAATACGTTAATAATATAAACTAGAGCTGTTGCAGGATCCCTCTGTGGAATTTTAGTATAAACTATGCTTAAGTGATAGGCTCAAAGAACCAAGTGATGGCCCTCCCGAAATGATGCACCAGCATATCAAAGAAGCTATCCACGCATCAGCTTATGAGAGTCTCGGAGTCATAGATAAACAATCATGAAAGACAAAAGAGTGGTGGAATGGAGGGGTAGCAGAAAAAGTAAATAAGAAGAAGAAAGCCTACCACAAGTGGTACCACCACTGAATAGAGAAGCAAAGAAAGAGGTGATAGGAGCACAAAATGAATCCTGGATCCATAGTTGCGACAGATTGAGCAGACAATTCAGTGGAACAAGATCAAAAGAAGCCTGGAAGATCAATAAAAGTCTCAGGAAAAATGAGAGGAACAGAGTGAGATTACAGACTATACAAATACATAAGTGGAAAACATACTACGAGGAGTTGCTCCAGGAAGGTCGAGAACAGTTTAAAGAAGAATACCATCTAAAAGGGCTCCACCATATTCAAATCACTAAAACAACAGTGGAACAAGTTGAGAACATAGTAAGGTCCTGTAAATACGGCAATGATCCTGGCCCTGGAGGAGTGTATATTGAACTCTTGAAATCCGCACCCATAATACTATTTGAGAAACTAACCCACATTTTCAACTTATGCTTACTGGTTATCATATGCCAGAACAATTTAAAGAGGGCATAAAAAGTAGCATATACAAAAAGGGAAAGTCAGACAATTTGACGAACTACCGTGGGATAACAGTGTATCTATGGAAAGATCATTAAGAACAGACTCGAAAAAGAGATGACAGAGTCAGAAGATCAGAGTGGATTTCGAGCAGGCGGAAAATGCATGGATAATATATTTGTTATCAAACAAGTGACAGAAAAGAGACTTGCCCATAACTCAGAAACACATCTGATTTATATAGAGCTCAGAAAAGCATATGACAGTGTACCTCTCTCAAAACTATGGCAAGCAATGAAAAATAATAATATAAATCCAATTTATATAAAGGCAGTCAAAGATATGTATAAAAACAACAAAAACTATATGAGGGAAAGAAACTTAGCGTTAGAAGGTTTCATTGTAAATAAAGGCTTAAGACAAGGATATTGTCTGGCCTCAACGCTTTTCAAAATTCATTTAAATGAAGTTCTGAGAACCAGGAACAGAAAATGTGCGCCAATGGGACATACTACTCAATGACAAACTCTATACTCTGGGGTTTGCTGACGATCAGGTAATATTTGCTGAAGATAGTGACAATGCTTTTTATATGCTGAGAAAGCTGAATGAAGAATACGAAACGTGAGGGCTATGCATAAATTTCGGAAAAACTGAATATATGGTGGCAGGGCGCAAAATATAATCATGGTTGGTGGATACGTGGTAAAAGCCTGTCAACTTATAAGTATCTGGGAACAATAATTTCAAATCAGGGTGGAAGAAACTTAGACATTCAACAAAGGCTAACCAACGGAATACACATAACCAATGCAATAAAACAGCTACACTCCATATTGTGGAATAATAATATCACAAATGATGTAAAGCGGAGGATATATAAGGCAATAATGGAAAGTATAACACTCTATGGTACAGAAATGTGGAAAATATCTGTAAGGAATCAGGAACGACTGAAGGCTTTGGAAATGGATTTTTGACGGCGTAGCTGTAGCCTTTCAAAAATGGACAAATGGAACCAATATATCAGAGAGCAAATAGGGGTCAATATAAATATAATGGACACTATTGAAGGTCGACTCTAAATTGGTATGGACACTTAAGAATAATGCCAGAAAAACGATAGCCTTTGAAGATCTAGACCTGGGAACCAGTACAAAGGAAAAGAAGAGGAAGGCCACGACTCTCATGAAAAGACGGGGTCATTCAAACAATGGAAGGCCGACATATGCAAGACCGTGACTGAGAAGATAGAAGAAGGCCGAAACTTGGATGCGAAAGACGCCGTATGGTATAACCAAATTCGCAAAATATAAATAAATATATATATATATATATATATATATATATATATATATATATATATATATATATATATATATATATATATATATATATATATTTAAATATATATTTACATATATATATATATATATATATATATATATATTTATATTTATATACAATAATAATAATAATAATTTTATTAATCCATTCAGACATCGACAAAAATGTATTGGACAAGTCAAGTTGTATATAGGACATACACTTTTTTTTTTTCAAACAAAAATAACACTACACTCAAACCATCAAACAAATTGATTCACGTTATAGTCAGACATGAACTTCTCAATACTATAGTTGCCCCTGGAAAAAAGTATTGACTTCACTCTGCTCTTGAACCTTATTTTATTAAGGTTTCTTATACTCTCTGGCAAATGGTTGAAGAATTTTATCCCCTGATATGTGGGGGATCGCTCGAATTTTGTTGTACTATGTCTCGGAATATACAAAAGATTTCCATTCCTGGTAGGATAATCGTGGTAATGTGAATTTTTTATGAATTTTGAGTAATTTTCCTTGATGAGGATTAGACATTTGAATATGTACAAACATGGAAAAGTCAGAATTTTGTGAAAAATAAAGCACGATTCCTGCGAAGATAACCCGAACATAGTGCGAATTATTCTCTTCTGTGCTGTGAAAATTCTTCCAGTTTAGAGAATTTCCCCAGAGAACGACATTGTAGGACATATGACTGTATACAAGACTGTAGTATACTGTCAACAAAGACTCAGTTGGCATTGAGAACTTCAGACGTGAAATTGCAAATCTTGATTTGTTCAATTTTCTACTGAGGCTATCGATATGACCCGTAAAACGTAAGTTTTCATCCACATGTATACCCAAAAATTTTGTGGTTCGAGTGGATACAATATTTGCTCCACTCATGTCGAATTGGATAGTGTTTGGAGTGTTTTTTGTATTAAAATATATACACTCTGTCTTGGAGATATTTGAAATCAGACAATTTTGCTCACACCATCTATCGAAGCATTCCATAATTTTTTTAGCGGATATAACTAATTTTTCACGATTACGACCTGTAACTTCCAGTGAAGTATCATCAGCAAATAGAGCCAATAGTTCAGTATTGACATGTTGGGGCATATCATTGACGAATAATAAAAATATTAATAGCCCCAATACTGAACCCTGTGGAACATCTATGTTCAAGGTATGCTTTTCAGAAAAACTGTTTTCCACTTTAACAAGCATTTGTCTATGATGGAGATAATCACACACCCAATCCAAGAATATTCCCCTGAAACTCAAGTTATACATTTTACTTTCAATAAAGTCCAAATTAATGGAGTCGAAAGCGCGGGACAAGTCGAAAAAGAGTCCAGCAACTTGTTTTCCTCTATCCATATTGATGTAAATATTCTCAGTTAGGCTACAAGCTGCCGATTGAGTCGATTTTCCAGTTCGAAAGCCGTGCTGAAATTCGGTAAGTATGTCAAATCTAGATAGAAAGTTGCATAATATTCTATTGTACACTACTTTTTCTATATGTTTCGAGAATACACTAAGAATTTAGATCGGCCTATAGTTAGCTATATTCTCAGGATCATTCTTCTTGTAAACAGGAATGATAGTTGCTCATTTCAAAATAGAGGGAAATTTTCCGGAAGTTATAGAAAAATTGATCAAATATGCTAGATGCTGAGCTATAGAAGTGCGAACAGATTTCAGGAGTTTGGTTGAGATGTTGTCAATACCAGTGCTATTTTTATTCTTCAAATCATTGATGACTGTAATGACTTCCTCAGTTGTTACCGGGTTGAAGAAAAATGTGTTTTCAACCATTGAAGAAACAGTACATGCTTTCGACATTGAATCAGCGAAGTGAGATCGTAGGCTTTCTTCAGTAATGTCAGCAAAGTAATCTCCAAAAATAATTGCAACATCTGCTGGAGCTGTATATACCTTATTTTCCACATTCAAGTGTATATTTTTGTGTTTTCTAGTAATACCAATTTCTTGATTAACTAAATTCCATACAGTTTTTTGTTTATTACTAGACTCGCTTATCAGTTTTTCGTTAAATTTAAATTTAGCTTCGGTGAGTATTTTGTTATAGTATTCTCTAGACCCCTCGTTACCAACATTTTTACTCAACCAAAATAAGTCTTTCAGTTCTCGGCTAGCTTTCCTGATAGTGGGTGTGATCCAGTTGGGTGCTGCGCGAAAATTTACTGTTGCTTCATTTTAACGGACAGCATTCATCTAGAGTATATACAAATATATTGACAAAAGATTCAAAAGCAGAGTCAATGTCATCTTCAAGATATATACTACTGAAGTCAGTGTCGCATATTGAGGAGGCGAATTTTTCCATATTACATTTGGATAAGCTTCTATATAGATTATTGGACTCAATATTACAGCTACGGGTATCACTGAGAGAGTGGCGATAGTTTATAGTCAAAACTTGGTGATCACTAAAATTAGCCTCAAAAGTTTTTGCACTGAAATTTGTAGAGTCAACATTAGTTAAAATATAATCAACTTTTGTTGACGAGGTGAAGTTATTTCTGTTTGTGAACACTCTCGTAGGCGTTATAGAGCTCACAGTCAAATTATATCCTGAGAGTAGATCGAACAATAATTGATTTTGGGCGCAGTTAATGAGATAATCGACGTTTAGGCCACTACAAAGAAATATAATGTCATGTGCACTTACATATTCCAGAAGTGAATATAATTTCGCATGAAATGAAAGGAAATTGTTGTCATTTGGTGGCCGATAGATACTTAAGACACAAACACTCTTAACGGGCAATTTGATCTTTATTCCACTACACTCGCATATCATTTCTTCAGAAAACGAAGAGATGTCGAGGACGAGCACACTCCAGTTGTCTTTTACATATATCACACTACCTCCACGGTATATATACCGGGTGTCCACGGAAGGTGGCTCGCCCCTATAACTTTTTTGTTTTCGGAGATAATGAAATAATTTAGAGGATCTGTTTGATGCATAAAACTGCATTTTTTGACAAGTAACTCAACTTCATGCAACTTCCGGTTTCACCGGAAGTGACATAAACTTTCGATTTTTAAATGGGACACCGGGTATATTTTTAGTTTTTTTGTCTCCATATGACATTTAAAATACAACCATGTATCACTTGTTTTTTTTATAACCTTTTTTTTATTTTTTTTTCCAAATAAATTTTTATTCTAGAGGGCTATAGATGCGTTCAAATAACTAATTTCTGTCCTAAAATGTATGTTAACATACAAATTCACTGTTTTCGATCAAAATGTTCCAGTTATGTGAAGTTCAATTTTAAAACTTTTATTACTATTTTTTTTTCAAATGGCAACATGGTGGCTCGTCCGGTTAAAAAAAAGATAATTTTATTACGATTGATTTGATACCGCACTATTGGTACTACGTTGAAAAAAAACTTTCGATAAAAACCTGAAATCCCATAACCTTAGAACTTTCTTTAAATGAAGAATCTTATTGAGATTAAAATAACATTTGAAATCATCGAGTAGCCTGTGACCAATACAACTGAAACAAAATAAGTCCAAAGCCACGCCTACAAATCTACGTCCCTGGACGGCAAACAGGGCCATTTTAGGAACGAAATTATTCATTTAAACGCACCTATAGCCCTCTAGAATAAAAAATAATTTCGATAAAAAATTGAACAACGGTTACAAAAAGTAGCAAATGATACATGGCTGTATTCTTAATGTCATATGGAGACAAAAAAACTGAAAATATACCAGGTGTCCCATTTAAAAATCGAAAGTTTATGTCACTTCCGGTGAAACCGGAGGTTGCATGAAGTTGAATTACTTGTCAAAAAAGCAGTTTTATGCATTAAACCGATCCTGTAAATTTCATTTCATTATCTCTGAAAACAAAAAAGTTATAGGGGCGAGCCCCCTTCCGTGGACACCCGTATATATATATATATATATATATATATATATATATATATATATATATATATATATATATATATATATATATATATATATATATATATATATATAGCAGATGAAATTGCCAATACTACCGTAATTTTGGAAAAATCACTACTATACTATACTAAAAATAAAAAGGCGAAAAGACGAGGCCGTTGAGATTATTACGTAAAAATACGAACTGACATTTGGCAAAACATTAGATGCGAAAGGTTAATATTAAAAAAATCAACAATATGAAATCGAGGATATTAAAAAAACGACAGAAACGAAACAGGCAATAAAGCGATCAATTTGTTGAACTGGGAAGGACAATTACTAAAGGCAATAGAGGGTGACTCGAATCCTACAATTGGAAGAATTCCAGGTGCCATGCAGATTGGTGTTGACGAAATAAGAAGTGAAGCATCATTTTCTGTTGATTTTGCGACTGAGAAACTATTGTTTTCAACAAAAACAAAACTTTCGGCTCTAAAATGTGAGAGGGTAGCTAAACCATTGTTGCCGACAAAAACAGAAATGCCGACTGCAAAATATGAAACGGATGAAACTAGTGGACTAACTACAAAAGAACAGCAACTGTTTCATGTGACAATACAACATATTACAACTTGTAAAATTTGCCTCAAGTTTCACGATTTCATATAAAACAAGAACTGTAATTATAAACTTCCTAAATATTGAAACTGTTCATCACAATACTCAAGTTTTGTCTAATAGCTTGTCCTTGATTAAGAATAGAAACGTCATCATGGTTTTCTTCATTTCGATCTGGTACTTCTTTGGCAGATTCTAAATCGGGATCGCCTATTATTTTTACAGCTTCATGAAGCAGAACACAGGCAGTAATTATTTTAGCACATTTTCCAATTTCACGCGACAAACGTACTGCAAGATAGGAAATCGTTGTTTTAGTTGGCGAAAACTTCTTTCGATCATTACTCTTTTTTTTTTCAACAAATTGTAATAAGTTTGCTCAACACCAGGAGCAAGATTTCTAAATGGAGTCATGAGGCACGGCTCTATCCCATATCCATCATCGCCAATAAGCACAATATTCGCTTTATGTCTCAATTGTAATTTAACCTGCGAATTTTTCGATATTCTCGAATCGTGGACGGATCCATGCCAACGTCGACGTTAGTAAAAATGTCTCTGGCATTACAAGTGGCTTGCACATTCAAAGTAGGTGTACCTTTTCGATTGATGTACTCATCTCCATGGCGATGTGGTTTCAGTATTCCTACACCTATTGCAGTTGGAAACATATACTTGCTTTGCCATGTCTTGCCTCTATTATTTCATTATTGGTTTTTGGAAACTTGATCCATTCGTTTGATTTCGCAATAATTTTCTCAGCTACTTCATGCATAGTTCCAGTCACCGTAGCTGACTTACTCCTAGTTCTTGACCGATACCTTTTCAATATCCCGGATCACTGAGATAGCGCAGACATATTTTCATTTTCTGGACAGACGATAACGCACCTCTCCGAGATTCATCTTCTGATCCTAAAAATCTTTCCGCAAGCCACTTTACATTTTCTTCTTTGAAATGATATAATCTTTCAAAATCACACTACAAGTGTCGGTAGGCCGGGCTTATAATTTTTAACATAATTTACATGCACTATATCTGTCATGGCGTTGTTAATCGAATTACACAACTTTCTCGATGAAATTGAGTTTGCTTCTGACCACACTACAGACTTCTGAAGGATATGGTTTTCATCAAAAGTAAAAGGGAAAGATTATACCTATTCACTTCTATGCAAGTAAATCATTTTTTTCAAGGAAATGCTTATACTCTTCAAGTGTAAGGTTATTATTGAAATTATTATGAATACGTCCTTCATATTTTGCAAATATAAGCATATCCTCTTTTCATAAATTCGGCCCATTATTGTTGCCAATCATGTCCAAAATAATGGAAAAGTATTGACGAAACAGACTATCAGTACGGCTTTCGATAAGGGAGAAATACCACTTCTGCCATCATCGATCTAATCGATAATAAGGCCTTGGACTGCATGGCACATGGTCTATCGACTGGCTAGGTTACGTTATATAACTTCGGTTATGATAGCATCAAATTATTACTTCCATAGCACGGGACCTCAGGCTGTGGTGATAAATGGCGTCCAATCAGCCTCCGCTTAGATCCACATAGGCGTCCCTCAGGGATAAATCCTGGGCCAAATGTTGTTTTTGATATACATCAACGACCTTTCCTTGGGAAAGCAAAGCGAAAAATTTATGTTTTTGCGGATGACACAACTATCTTTGTAAGCGAGAAATCACAGGAGGCGACTTCTCGGAGTATGGAGGGAATGAGATTACGGACGTGATAGACTGGTTCCTGCCAAACAGGCTGTTGCTAAACCAATAAAAAACACAGGACATGATGTTTTTACTTAAACTTTCCAGCCAGAAAGTGGATATATGGGCTAACCGATTCCGGGGGTTCAGGGTACTTCTAGCATATACTAGATAACGAAAAACGATTAGAAATATCCTGGGCTTGATTTTCGAGGCCAGTTTGAATATGAAAACCGCTTTTTGATCGACTTTTTGAGTTACAAAAATTCAAATTTCAAAAATTTGCATTTTTGAAAATTCACCATATCTTTTTCATTATCATAATTTTCGATTTTTTGGAGAGGATTGTTTTTGAAAAAATATCAAATTTACTTTTTGATATAAAACATATATTTTATATTTTTTTTTATCAAACAAGACATATTCTATTTTGTTCCCAAAATCTTCATAAAATTTCCTTCAAAATGATGTAGGTACCTATCACACGCAACGTTTTGATTAGGTATAATATCACATGCTACATTTTAGAATCAAACATCTGAAACCTATAGAAATCTAATGATAGACAAAAAATTGGCAGTTTTGGGTGAAATAAATCTTTCTCCAAACACTTCCACCAGAGCAATGGAAACAAATACTGGAGTAGCTAGAACAATAGTCAGAAAGATTTTAAAAACCTATAGATTCAGACCCTATCGGCTGCATAAAGTGTATCAATTACGAATGCAGGACTTTGCTCCATGAGCCGCATTTTGTCGCTGATTTTTGAGAAAATGCGAAGACCCTAATTTCAATAATCGACTGTAGAATAGACAATTATTTGTATAGTTTAGGTGTTTTTAAATAAAATTGTTCAATTTGAATGCATGTCTCACTTCATTTGAAATGAAAAAAATTCGTGAGCAGCAGAGCTCCATCACTAAAGTCGTATTTTTCGCGCGAAATGCATCGCGTCGAGATGCGATTCTAGTGAATTTAATAATTTAATAATTTTTAAAAGCGTGAAATATTGAAAACACTATCATAATCAAAACGCTGCGTGTGATACATCATTTTGAAGGATATTGTATTCAGATTTCAAGAAAAAAAAATATGGCATGTTCCATAAGAAATATATAAAGTATATGTTATATCTAAAAAACTAAATATAATTTGATATTTTGGTTTTTAGCATTTGTGAAGTGAAGACCACTTAAAGAAAAACTAAAAAAAGTCCTCTCCAAAAATATCGAAAATGCAATTTTTTGGAAACGACTTGACGTATCAAAAAGCGGTTTTCATATTTAAACTTGTTTCGGAAATCGAGCCCAGAACATGCCTGATCGTTTTTAGTTATCTATGCTAGAAGTACCATAAACCCTCGAATTGGCCCAACCTGTACATGTGGAGACTATATGTAGAAAGCGGTCAGGCAGCGTGTTCGTTCTAAGAGGCCTCAGTCGTTGCGTTTCACCTTCCATTATAAAACTGCATACTACGAGTTGTTCTCAACATCATATTATATGGTGTTGCTGCCTGGGGGCTGTCTGCCGGTAATCAACCGACTGTGTGTTTGGACCGCAGAGAAAGGCAATCAGAATACTGTCTGGTCTGAGATACAGAGATGACTGCCGGTCAGGATTTGCTGAGATGTAATTACCCTACCATCTCCCTACATCCTAGAATACATGTCTCTCATAAAACAGAGGGGATATTTGAAACCACACGGGGATATTCACAACCACGACACTCGATATAATACTGATTATGTCCCTCAGTATAGCAGGCTGAAGAAATGTTTGGGTAGACCTGAGTGCTTGGCTATCAGGCTACTCAATAAGATGTCCTCCCGAATAAAATAAACAAATGGAAAAGAAGCAAAAAGGTACCTGATATCCAATGCCTTCTAACAGTGTGGATGAGTTTTTCAAATCTGAATTGTGAACTATTGTATATACCTTGTTTTGACATGTTTGTGTGAGTACCTGAATTCAAGATTTGTCTGAAATATTTTTTAATTTATCTCTTATATGTTTTTTTCCTGTGAGGTGGCTCATGTCTTTGTATATTTGAGGATTATTTCAACTAGCGACGATTGCAAACATTATTTTGTACTGACATCCAAATAAATACGAATATAAATACATAATATGAAAAACGGTAATCTATCACATAATTTCCCTAGTGATGCTAGCTAATAAAGATCGATTTTTACTTTATTAGCTAGCCCTACTATGGGAATTATATGGTATATTTTTGTTTTTCAGATAATTGTCCTAGTTTTATTTTAAACTATTTTCAGTAGCAGTATAGAATGAAAAATTGAACAAATTCTTGAGTTTCATTTTATAACTTCATCAGAAAATTTTAAGTTGGTGAAAAAATTATCATTGCATAAAAGCTTTATGGTAACTGTCACACTAACCATCTGCATGCTTAACCTTCGGAGGTTTGTATTTCTTTTTGAAGACTCTTCTGAGGAAATCAGAGAACTTATTATCGTGAATGAGTTTGTTGAATTGTTCATGGATTAGTCCTTGTTGTTCGAGATTTTTTTCTATAGAAACATTCTCCATTTCAGTTTGAGTTTTGGTTTCCTGAATCAAGTCATCCATGTCCAATACATTTGACATTCTTGAATTTACTTTCTCTTGAAGAACCTCTTCATGAGCTTCAAAGTCTCTCAAAATTATTAATTCTTGATGCAGCTTGTGTATAAAAAGATCACAGAAAAATCCATCAACAAGTGCTTCTGCTCTTTCATTATTTAAGTTTTCTAAGCGATCATCAAAATCTTCTAATGAGTCGATCATTTTCTGAATGAGTTCTTCCTGTTCAAATATCATTCTGAAAAAAATTTCCAAATGAAAAAACTGAAACTACTGTAATATTGAAAGAAGCTTTGAATAAATTATCACCTATTCAAACGGAAAGCTCGTATTTCCATTTCCCAAGGTGTGAATTCTTCTCTCGATAATTCCAGCAGCTCCGATATGGAACATTCACATACAGCTTTACTTTTTTGAAGAAAACTTATATCTTGAAAGAAATCGTCCATGGTGAGGTCACTTTCTAAACCTAAAATTATTTCTCGTTCTGCTTTGTCCTCATCGGGCTCCTGAAGAAAAACAAGAAAATGAGTCATTTTCCAGACTATTGGCGAACGTAGATAAGCAGTACGCTCCCTACCGTTGTCGAATATTACTGACGTATGGGCCATAGATTGCTTTGTTTAGATCAGTTAACGTGTGTTTTGTATAAGATGTAGTTGTGTATAATTTTGTTTGGGATCTTTTCTAAACGTTTAGAAGATATGAATCTCTATTGTTGTGTATCCTATTGTTCATCTTGGGCAAAAAAATCCCGAATATAGCTTACATAACTCTCCGAAAGCGGAAAAATTCAAAGTTGTATTCCAAACAAAGTTGGGAAACAAGGAAATGATGGACAGAAGGAAGATGTGGATTCATAACTTGAAGATTGAAAAAAAGAGTCTGAACATATGAGAGTATATTCTTTACAGTTTACTGAGAATAATTATTTTCCCTGTAGTAAGTTTGTGGGGTTTTCCATATAGAATTATACCAACTGATGATGTGCAACTTTCAGCTTCCCGAAAACGAAGGGTTTTTGAACTTCAATGCTGTTCCCATGAAAAAACTTTCCACTTTTATCTGAATCTGAACCTGGGCCATCATCCAGAGATTCTAGATAATTGTATTTTTTTTCATGTAACAACCAGAGATGCTATTCAAATTATGATAATAAATAATGTTTATTTGCACAACCAAAATTACAGTTTATCATAACATCAATAATATGAAATAAAACTTGACTCTATAGCTAGGTAAAAACTAAAATATTCAATTATATAACCAGGAAAACAGAATCTATCAAAAAAAAACAATTACTCTCAAAGGTCCACCGTACTTTCAGGAGAGCTGTCATACGTCAGGAAAGTTAAAAAATATAATGACTCATTACTTTCAAACCATTCAAGCATAGTATTCATGTCAATTCTGTTTTGCTGGTAAGTACTTAGTTTTATCCATTGTACTCAAAACCTTTCAGTTGGTATTAAGTAGCCATGTCAGCAATGTTTTCATGAAACTTTTGAAAGTTTTCTTACTTTTTAAATTAATGGGTGTTCTATCATACATCCTTTTCATGATGTATATACATAGTTCCTCTAACCAATTAATTTATTCGTCCTCTCGTTTATTTTATTATTGATTTTTATATTCAATGATAAAAACTCACAGTGTAAATTTCTACTTGAGGTAGGTAGGGTATCTACTGTTGAAAAAAGATAATATTGTCCTCAATCGAAACACAATAAACCACTGGAAAGTCCAAAAAAAACACAAATTACGAAGCTACACGTTCGAAAACTCAAAATGAAATGAACGTAAATACCATTCCCATTCAATGTAAACAACCCGCTAATGGCCAGAGAGTAGTACCGATATAAGCCGTTCTGGCGCTATGATCTTAATTTCAGTCGCCAATACTTTGAAAGAATGCAATTATTTGTTTTTGGAAATAGCGTTTTGAATAAAATCTTGAAACTTCCATCAGGAGCATGTAACTGTAAGTGTGTCCATTTCACATATTCGGTATTACTAAAAAATCGAGGAAAAGTTTATATCAATTCATGTAAAATATACTTGTTGGACATAGTCAATTTCATATTTTACATAAAGTGATCAAGTGAAATTCATTAACACTTCCATTGCTACAGGGTAAAGAGTGTTTTATGGCCAGAAGCGGCCTCGATTTCTTTCGCGCTCCAGATTGATCTGTTATAAATGTCATGATTCAACATTTCACTAGATGAGTGAAATGTTTTTGTCATTTTTGACATGTCACGGGTCGGTGTCATGCGCACTGGGCGACATATTTCTCTTACAGTACTAAGCAACACGGATCTGTGGCGTGAATGGTTTTGGATTTTCAGACCCCGAATTTGATGAGAAATAAAACGAGAGGTAGAAGTTTTTTTTTAATGATAAACAAACAAACTTGAAATTTTTGAAATAAATATAGCAAATAAAGCATTTATTCTAAGAGTAGTAACAATCAAAAATGAATAAATTATGGAATAAACAAAACTTGAAAAATGTTGACTAGTAAATTAAGCATGAAAGGCTTCAAAGCATTTTTCTACTTCCAGGTTTTATGGCATTTGAAATTATATAATGCCATTTGTCGCATTTTGTTCTGTAAACAAACTCTGCAAAGTTTTCTATTTGCTTGACACTCACAATTTCAGTTAGCATGTGAAGTTTCGGGTGGGTCAGTGGGTCTTAGGAGTCTTGGTCACTTCTATAGGCTAGTCAACAAGTTCAAAAACGTGTTAATTTATGATAAAGCTCCTAAAAATATGAGTGATAGCTCATTCGATTCGGAATGGCGTCTAGAAAAATGTATCTCGGGGTTAATTAGCACATAAAAAAATGCAATTTATTGTTATCAACAAATTAAGATGAACAGAACATGGCATATAATTTAATCTATATGAGATACAGATATCTAGAATGTACAGTTTGATTGGTAGATATTCAAATAGTTTCAAGATTCATAGCTGTATTTTCATTATTTAACAAGTTATAAGTCATAAAAGATACCATAAAGTAGTCAAGAAAGTCTCAAGTTTTATGAACAAATAGATATAATAGCTGATAAAAAATAGTCAAACTTGCTCTGTGGGGGATTTAAGAGTTTAATTAATCCTTCATGAAAACCAGCTGAATGTCCTTTATCGTATCTATAATAGTAATAAATCGAATTTCCGGTGCAACATCGGTGTTGTGTAATATTCAAAGTTAGTATAAAATATGAAACAAATTTTTTTTTGTATTTTCATTTGTATGACTGTTTTTGTAATTTTTTCAGCTTCAGAAAAAAAATATAACGGTTTATAGAATTTGTTTATAACAAATTGTTGATTTCATAAACAATGAAACTATTCATGAAAAAAAATTTTCTTTATTAACCTATGAAGGAATGCTAATTATGATTTTAATCACTAATTATTTAAACAATCGAAATACAAGAAAAACGATTATGAAAAATAAAAAGATTTATTCATGAAAAACTTTTTTAAAAAATCATTATTTGGCCAACACAATGAACTGGTGAAAAACAATTTTCAAAAAATATTGAACTTGTCTATTTGTTTATAAACAATTTATTAAAAAATAATTTAAGAAAAAATTTTCGAAAGTCATTCGATGCTATTATTAGATACAAAAACAGCAATAACATATTATTTGTTAAGAAAAAATTTTTTGTTAACTAACGTTATTAGTTTTAATGAAATTTTATCTCATGATCTTGATGTTAAGTATATATATATATATATATATATATATATTTATATATATTTATATATATATATATATTTATATATATATAATTATATATATATATATATATATATATATATTATATATATATATATATATACATATATATATATATATATATAAATATATATATATATATATATATATATATATATATATATATATATATATATATATATATATATATATATATATATATATATATATATATATAGGGTGTACCACGATGATTAAGACAGGGAATATCTCGGAACCCGAGAGCAGCAGATAATTGTAATTCAGGGGTTGTAAATTAAAGCAATTGGTGGAGTTGTTTTTGATATTATGTTACCTAATGAGCTTTTTGTTGTCGGTCACGTGACATCAGATTTAAAATTATTAATGGAACAACCTGTATATTTTAGCATTTCTATCTTCCTTCCGAAAAAACGATTCCAACAAATTATCACACTTTTGGTCTAACACGATTAATTTAAGAGCTACAGGTACTTCACTCTTCGTTGCCCCACGACGATTATGACGAACGTCTAAAAAGAGTAATTGCCAAATTTTTTAAGTTTAGGCTCATCCTGTATACATATCTGGGTATTCCGTTATTTTTTGTGAGTAAAACAAGGCAAAATATGTATACAGGGTGACCCTATACTTCAATAATCTGGCAATTGTTCGCTTCAGACGTTTGTCGTAATCGTCGTGAGACAAATCATTTCAGACGACAAGTGTGATATTTTGTTGGAATCGTTTTCTTGAAAGGAACACAGAAATGCCAGAATATACAGGTTGTTTCATTAATAATTCTGAATCTGATGTCACGTGACCGACAAAAAAAAGCTCATTGGATAACATAATATCAAAAACAGCTGCACCAATTGCTTTAGTTTGAAAACCTTATATTATAATTCTCTACTTCTTCCGGGTTCCGAGGTATTCCTTGTCTTAATCGTCGTGGGACAGGTTAATTTAATTAATTATTATAAACGAATAAAAGTATAAAATTGTACGTTTCGGTGGTACATCCACCTTCTTCAGCACTGGATATATAAATCACAAACAACCTGTAAAACGTATTATCATCAGTAATGCCGATATATCAGATGATAGGGTACAGAACCTTAAATGTAACATACATACATATAAAATCGATTAATACAATAATCTTGTCAAGTACATCCACAGTAAAATTAAACTTAATTGACTGACATTAACATATTAAAATCAAACTGTCTGTCATGTCATGTCATGTGTCTTGTCATTTGTTGTCGGAGTGGCAGGTATGTTTGACTTAGTTGTTTAATGTCTTGCCTGCCATTTACCGTGTTTTCTAAGTTTAATTGTATATGAATAATTTCCCAAAACTCCCTTTGTTTTTGTTTTGGTTCCACCCCTAATATCACAGTTTGTTCATAGTCAAATGTGTGCCCTGTTGTAGTATGATGTTTGTTGAGAGCAGATATACGAAAAAATGACAAATATGAAAATCAAATACCAAGAGATCCACAATAAAAAACTGAAGAAACTTGAGAGAATACAACACCCACATGAAGCATTACACACCGCCACATACAACACAATAGAAAACACTACAAACACAGAATTACCCACATATGTCATTGACACATTGAACTTAGGGTCAAAGTTTGCAGTTGAGGACAATAATTATAACAAGATTCCACACCATGAAATTATAGCACAAATAGAAGCAGGTATTACAAAATTAAATACCAACGAACAAAATGACAAACGCATAAAGATTACACAGGCATTAAACACACATACAAAAGAACAGAAAGGGCGAAAACAAGGCTACAACACACACATTGTGAATTTGAACAAGACAAGAAGATTTTTTGGAGAATATAAGAAAATAGTCATAACTAGAGCAGACAAAGGGAATAAAAGTGTCATTTTAACAGCTGAAACGTACAGAGAAAAAATGAACACACTTCTATATGATAAAAAAACATATACAAAGATCAAAAAAGACATGACATTAACATTAGAAAAAGAAAACAACAAAATTGTTAAAAAATGACAAGACAAGGGATACATATCATCAAAGGACGCGAAAACATTATTATCAACACACAACAGTAAAACCTCGAAAATTTATGGCCTACCAAAAATACACAAAGAAGGAATGCCACTACGCCCTTTTGTCTCTTGCATTCAATCACCATTGTGTAAACTTTCAAAATACTTAGCACAGATATTGTCAAATATAGTTAATAAAAACAAATATTATATAAAAAACTCGTTACAGCTGAAAGAACAATTAGACCAAATTAGAACGAACAACGAAGACAAACTGTACTCACTAGACGTTATTTCATTTTACACAAACATACCAGGAGAATTAGTACAGGCAACACTAAAAGAACGATGGAACGACCTGAAAAAACATACGAACATTCCAGAAAAATAATTCAATGAAACAATATCGTTCATTCTGAATAACAACTATTTCCAATTTGAAGAGTGCTACTACAAGGAAATAAAAGGAGTGGCAATGGGCAACCCAATATCTAGTGTGATCGCACAAATGGGATGGAACATATAGAAGAGAAAATAATGAATAAATATGACGAAACAGTATTTTTTAGACGATATGTGGATGACTGTCTAGTAATCACGACACCTGATATAATTCAAGATATCCTTTATGACTTTAATAACACTCACACACTACTTAAATTCACAATAGAAGAACAAAGAAATAATACACTGGACTTTTTAGATATGACATTACTAAAACAAAAAGACAAAATACAATGGCATAAAAGAAAACAAAACACAGACCGCATATTAGACTTCCACTCTAACCATCATATCACACAAAAAAGGGTACAATCATCGGTTATATAGACAGAGCAATAAAATTGACTTCACCGGCATTAAGACCACAAATACTGATAGACTTGACTGAACAATTAGGACTAAACAACTACCACATGACGATGATAAAAGGAATAATAAAACAAAGAGTGGACAGACTATACAACACAATGACAAAACAGAAAATAAATGAACCTAGAATACCGGTCGCCATACCATATATAAACAAATTGTCCCATAAGATTAAAAACATTTTAACACCATACAACATCAAAATTATAAACAAACCTCGAAACCAGATTAAACAAATATATAGCAAGTTAAAGGTAGCAACACCCACAAACAACAAGTCCAATGTGATATACAGGATACCATGTACGGATTGTGATAAGTGATACATCGGACAAACCTCACAGAGACTACAAGATAGACTAAACGCACATAAATACACTAAAAACGCGACTACCGCTCTCAACAAACATCATACTACAACAGGGCACACATTTGACTATGAACAAACTGTGATATTAGGGGTGGAACCAAAACAAAAACAGAGGGAGTTTTGGGAAATGATTCATATACAATTAAACTTAGAAAACACGGTAAATGACAGACAAGACATTAAACAACTAAGTCAGACATACCTTCCACTCTTGACAAGATCAGATACACGAACATAAAGAAGAAAACAAATGACAAGACACATGACATGACATGACAGACAGTTTGATTTTAATATGTTAATGTTAGTCAATTAAATTAATTTTATTGTGGATGTACTTGACCAGATTATTGTATTAATCGATTTTATATGTAGGTATGTTACATTTATGGTTCTGTACCCTATCATCTGATATATCGGCATTACTGATGATAATACGTTTTACAGGTTGTTTGTGATTTATATATCGAGTGCTGAAGAAGGTGGATGTACCACCGAAACGTACAATTTTATACTTTTATTCGTTTATAATAATTAATTAAATTAACCTGTCAGAGCTAAACTTTTATGGTTCATATGTGTGATTCACGGTGGATGGCACATTGGACGTTTCTAGTGAATCGTACGACGGATGACTTTGAAAATTCAATGGAGGGCATAGTCGGACATTCTCTACCCAACTAAACTATTTTTGGTAATGCGGTGTTGCCACTTCTATTAGAAAGTAGTAGCAACTTTGATTTTTTTTCAAATGGAACAGCCTGTATATAATATTTTATTATATAATATATAATATTTTTTTTTCAATAACTTTTCATGATATTTCCCTATACCTATTTGTTACCGTTTTCGAAATAAAAATTATTTTCATTTTTTTTCTTTGGAAATCAAGAACTATTAAATCGCTGATATCTTTGAGTTGAGAAATACTATGACATCAAAATTTGGGTTGGAGTTTGGTGATACTTGGAGGTTTCCTATACTTCACTCTAATCTGCGTTACTTTTCAATACAGGGTGGTAAAAAAATTCAGTTCTTTTGTTTGATTGAAAAAGTGATTGAAAGTTGATTATTTCAAATGGAATGCCCTGTATATTATTGACAATTAGGAAAGCTGCTGGAATTCGCATTTTATCTTTTTATATCATACCTATACCTAACTAGTCAGGTTTCGGACTTATGAGCATTTATTTGTGAAAATGCTTCTTGTACATGGTGTCCCCATTCGGTGTTTACTAAGCATATCATGATTACTATTTGACAGTAACGTTGTGAAAATCTACTAATAGTATCGATATTTTCGACACCTCAGAAGTTGCAAATACCTTCAAAAACGATGGAACAAAACTATTCAAACGAAGTTCCTATGAATTTGTTCATTATTTTTGGACAGTTTGATAAAATTATCATTAGAACATGTAAAAGTTCAATAAAATGTATCCGAATCTACCGCCAATAAACCTTGAGAAATTTATACGAATTCAGAACAATTTCAATGCGTATGGATAAACTTAAAAAAAGCACCAAGAGACTTGATAGTAGAAATATTGATTATTAATAATTCAAATCAAAACACTTGGCTTACTGTTTCACAAATATATATTGAAAACTAATAAAAATTAACAAAAAGTTGTCAACATGTTTCGGGTAGTGAACCCATTTTCAAGACTAATACAGGAGAGAAAAAGGAAAAGTAACCACACGTGTTTCATTCCTCCCTGAAGTATGTGTCAGGGAGGCGGGCAGCTTGAGTTTGGGATTAACTCCTTCAGCCAGATCAGAGGATATACTTGTATGTACAAGTGCATTAAGGATAGGTGAGACGGGATATTTATGGAACATAGGAAGTGTGGGTAGTAGGGTTCAGAGGATTAATACTGGCCCAGCATTCGCCTTATAAGTTTGCATGCAGTGACTTACATTACCATGAGGAAACCTCTGAAAAAAAACTCATGGCAGACCAGTCGGCCCCGGGGTTTGAACCCGAGACCTCCTAACAAATACTAGCCAGCGTACCTAACGTACTCAACTAACTAGCTAGATGACAGCAAATTTATTTATAAAACTGTGGAAATGAGAGGGGACAAATGGAATTCTAATTGATCCTTCACTATAGGTTGTTGATTTTTGAAAGAGCTGGTTATCTCCAAAGCTTCTAAAAGGTCGACTCGTTTTCCTTTATTACCTGCATGTAAACATTTAGTTTTATCCATATCTATGAAGTGATTATTCTGAATACAATGCTCGGAGAAACCAGTAGTATTCTTATTAAATAGAATTGACCTTTTATGTTCATCTACTCGGGTTTGTATTTTTCTACCTGTTTGACCGATGTAGAAGGCAGGACATTCACTACAGAAGATTTTATATATTCCGCTACTTTCTTCAACCTTATTCTTTTCCTTATTATTTACCAAAAGTGACTTGATATTTCTTTTATTCCTGCAAATAATTTTAATATCATTTTTCTTCAATCTATCACAAATAAGATCACTAAGGCGTGGTATAAAGTTGATAAAATGATATTTTTGTTCAGATCTTATAGCTGATGTGGGATAAATTGAATTTAGAAGATTTTTCTGTCGCTTTTTCCAAATAAGTTTATCTATTGTGATTTCATTGTAACCGTTATTTAATGCTAATATTTTTAAGGTATTAACTTCTTTTTTGAAATTTTCTTCAGAGAGAGGAATAGATAGAAGTCTGTGTACAAAGGAATGAAAAGCACTAAGTTTTATTTTCAACGGCTGACTACTATCATTGGGTGTTAATGTATCTGTGCAAGTAGGTTTTCTATATATATATATATCAAATGTCAAAACGTCCCCATTCCTTGTAATTTGAAGATCTAAAAAGTTCAAGGTTTTTTGTTCGTTTTCTATTTCTTTCGTAAATTTAATAGATGTGTAAAAAGAGTTAATGTATTTCAGAAAATTATCCAATTGTCTATCAGAACCGACCCAGATACAAAAAATATCATCTACGTACCTTTTCCAAAAAGAAACATTGTTTGTCAAGATGTTATTCGAGTTGAAAATTTTATTCTTTAAGTAGGACATAAATATTTCACTTAATAAAGGTGACCCCATTGGTAATCTGTCTGACTGTTGATATAATATGTCATTGAATTTAAAATAACTTTGTTTCAAACATAGAGATAAAGCGGAAAACGTTTCTTTTCGAATTTCTTGAGATATTTCATTATTCAATTGCAAATTTCTGTTGATATTTTTAACTTCTTCATTAGGTATAGATGGAAACAAATTAACTAAATCAAAGGAAATCAGTTTTGCATTAAGTGGGATTTTACGAACTTTTAATTCACTGATTAGTTCTAGACAGTTCTTAATTCTATATGTAGGGTTAAATTGAATTAATGATGGTAATTTTGAGTTGAGATATTGACATAATTTGTAAGCTGGTGCTTTGATATAAGAAACAATCGGCAGCATAGGACAATTGATTTTATGTATCGTCGGTAGAGTATATAGGATAGGTATACGAGGATTCATAATGATCAAAAATTTCTTATTAATACCTTGAAAAATATTTTCACAATTTTGTATAAGAGTTTTTACTTCCGCTTAATTTGATATGAATAATTATAAAAAAGGAGAAGATTATGTGGAATGTTTCACAATATGTTCGAATCGCTGGCCGTTCACTTTTGAGCACTTCAAAATGCGGGCGTTGACTAACCTGGCAGACCTGATTTCATTCGGAACCTTCAAATGTTTGGGTAATACTTTGTAATTATTGTCTCTCGAACGCACGCCAAAAATAATAAACAAATTCATAAGAACTTCGTTTGAATAGTTTTGTTCCATCGTTTTTGAAGGTATTTGCAACTTCTGAGATGTAAAAAATATCGATATTATTAGTAGATTGTCACAATGTTACTGTCAAATAGTGATCATGATAATATGCTTACTAAATACCGAATGGGGACACCATGTACAGGGAACATTTTCACAAATAAATGCTCATGAGTCCGAAACCTGACTAGTTAGGTATAGTATGATATACATAGATAAAAAGCAAATTTTAACAGGTTTCCGAATTTTCAATAATATACAGGGCATTCCATTTGAAATAATCAACTTTCAGTCACTTTTTCAAGCAAACAAAATAACTGAATTTTTTTACCACCCTGTATTGAAGTAACGCCGACTAGGCTAAAGTGTAGGAAGCCCCTAAGTATCACCAAACTCCAACCGAAATTTCGATATCATAGTATTTCTCAACTCAAAGATATCAGCGATTTAATAGTTTTTGATTTCCGCAGAAAAAAAAGAAAATAATTTTTATTTCGAAAACGGTAACAGATAGGTATAGGTAAATATCATGAAAAGTTATTGCGAAATTGTTGGAGATTCTATAAACAATATTATATACAGGGTGTTCCATTTGAAAAATCAAAGTTGCTACTACTTTTTAATAGAAGTCTCAACACCGCATTACCAAAAATATTTTAGTTGGGTAGAAAATGTCCGACTATGCCCTCCATTAAATTTTCAAAGTGATCTGTCGTATGGTTCACCAGAAACCATCCACGGATCATCCACCGTGAATCACCCTATATATATATATATATATATATATATATATATATATATATATATATATATATATATATATATATATATATATATATATATATATATACAGGGTGTCGCACCGGGAACTGAATCGATCGATAAGAACAAAGTACGTATCAGAAAATTTTGAAAATTTAGATGATTACTAATGTCGGTGTGGCCAATCCAACCAAAATAATTACAAGCAGCTGGCACTTCCGCTTATACCGGAAGTCGATACCAACTTGCTTATTTCAAATGGAACACCCTATATGTTTTAGGGTTTTCAAAAAGAGCCAACGAAAACTTTTTAATTTGTTTATTGTGATAAAGTAATAACAAGAACTTGCAGCCCATTTGTACTCGATATCCAGAAAAACGGAAAATAACACTAACACTGTAACATGCGTATTAATCGAATTGAAGATATGGCATGAACTAAATTAGCAGAGATGAGATCAATTTAAAATAACATTTCATTTTAATTTAATAAATGCTCAAAATTCCGCCCTCGAACCTCGACACATTTTTCGCACCTTCGGATTAGTTCCTCATGGGTAGTTCTTCTAATTGAATCCTGTGATATGTTTTGAAAGGCATTTCTTACTCTCCGCATACAATCTTCAATGGTTCTTAATGGGCTTTCATAAACTTTATTTTTAATAGTTCCCCAAATAAAATAATCCAGAACTGAAAAATCGGGCGAGCGAGGAGGCCATAAGAAAGGTCCATTGGCAATCCATTGATAATGAAAAATGTCTTGTAAATAATTATTAATTAAATATGCATTATGTGGGGGAGAACCGTCGTGCTGATAAAAAATGTTTCTATATTCGGCGAAAGGCAAATTTTCTAAATAGTTATTATTCAAATTTTGTAAGATATTCAGATATCTTTCAACTAAAAAAAAACAAAATTTCACCTATACATATTAGCAGAAGAGAAAATTTAATTTACCGTTTGAATTTTCCTGATAAAATTGTAATGTCACCACTCCATCATTTCTTATGGCACAGTAAACATTGAACTGCCAACTTTTCTGAAAATTTCGCTCTCTGAACATATGGGGATTTGAGTCACTCCGATAATGCGAATTGTGTCTACTAAAAAGTCAATTTTTGGTAAATTTTGCTTCATCTGTGCATATAATATTTCCTAAATAAGAATCGTCACCCTCAGACCTTATTAGAATAAACTCACAAAAATTCTGTCTTCTTAGGAAATCTGTTTCCTTTAATCCTTGAACCATATGGAATAAAAACGGATGAAACTTATGTTTTAATAAGATTCTGTGAATTAAATCCTTGCATAGTCCCGATTCCAGAGCAGCTTGTCTTAATGACATCCTTGGAAATGCATGAAAATACCCCAGAATGACTATTTCTATGTTTTCGTCATCGACAATAGTGTTTCTCCTTCGAATTTTTGCCTTGACAGAGTCATAATTTTCAAAATTTTCCAGTATGCGTTTTACAGTGTTTGGTGACGGTTTCTGTCTTTTTGGATATTGAGTAGCAAATGTGCTGCAAGTTCTTGATATTACTTTATTACATTCTGCATAAATAATAAACAAATTTAAAAAGTCTTCGTGGGTATAATTTAAACGCGCTGGCATTTTTTGCCTATAAGATAATAACTGATTGTTTCTAATCATGTCTAATTTGATGAAATGATTACAGCAATTCATGAATTTCTGATAAAATCACAAATATTTCAAAAAGTTGTAACCTTAACCCCCACAATGCTTGTATCAGAAAAGAGGGAATTCAATTTTACACAACTTGACGTAAAAAAATACAGGGTATTCCATTTGACCTAAACAAGTTTTCGCGGTTTGAAGTTGACGAAATGTAACGCGAAAAACGGAACACTTGGTATGATATTATTGAATTAATTTGAGTTAAAGAAAGTAGTTCTTCTTGTGTTCTTTTGATGCGACAAGAAGCAAATGAGTATCTTCTACAGGAAGAAAGTTATACCGGTTCTTGTGAACCGTTGCACCTGTCAAATTTTCTATAAAATTTCAAATATCTCTGAAACGGCTAGGTTTAGGCATAGGGTACTCTCCAAATGTTTGACTCAGAATTTCATGCTCTTTTCGAAAACCCTAAAATATATAGGGTGTTCCATTTGAAATAAGCAAGTTGGTATCTGTCAGCTGCTTGTAATTATTTTGGTTGGATTGGCCACACCGACATTAGTAATCATCTGAATTTTCAAAATTTTCTCATCCGTACTTTGTTCTATATCGATCGATTCAGTTCCCGATGCGACACCCTGTATATATGATAGCTTGGAAATATCGACTTGATTAGACTTGAGAGAAATTGTTTAATCGGGATATAAGTCACAAAACTTGAACTCCGGTAAAACTCTTTATTGAAGAAATTACCTAGCTTTCGGTCATTTGCATGTCCATCATCAGGGTACTACAAAAACAATGTAAAATCAATATATGGTAAGACCAAATGTCTCCTTAATGCTTACTCTCAATGTGAGTTAACCAAAAACAAAAAACATATTGAGTCATTGTAAAAATTATGAAATGAAATGAAGAAAAAACACATCGATGAAAACGTACAAAATTTAAAATTGACAATTGTTAAAAGCAAAGCAAGATGTCTACGAATAATATGGAAGAAAAATCAGGTACGAGAAAAAATGATAACCGTCGAAACGAGAGAAACACAACCTAAACTAAGCAGAAAAACAATTGAAATTACGAAGTTGGAATGGAACTTGACGTGGTGTCTGTGACTAAAGACTTCTTCTTTTTGTTAACATGGTCTTCAATGAGTTTGATAACGTTGCAATACATTGTGTTAATGTTCTGTGCGTCTGTGGTAAGATTTAAATTATTTGAGTGGCATTTGATTTCCAACGATTCAGTGAAACTTCTTTTTGTATGATTCTTCTGAGACCCAATGATGGCAGAGTCCCCAAAATTCATACGATGACCCGTTTCTAGTGAGTGTTGTGATAAACCACTAGTTCGTCTGAGAAACCTGAAGTCACTTTCATGTTCTTTGATTCTCGTTTTAAAATTTCTACCAGTCTGACCTATGTAAGGACGGTTACAAACTGAACAATTGATTCTATAAATTACATTACTCCTATCAAACAAATTTGAGGTATCTTTGATTTTACTGTATAATAGTGATTTTAAAGTGAAAGGAATAGTTTTTATAAAATGAACGTTAGGTAAATTATTATACGGATTTTTTTAAGTTTTGCAAATTTGGTTAGTTAAAAAATTATAGTGAGGGAGTACAAAATAATGTTTGAAATTTGAACTAATGGAATTATTATTGTCTTGAGAGATCGCATTTGCAACGTTGCAAATGCGATAAAATTGTCAATTTTAAATTTTGTACGTTTTCATCGATGTGTTTTTTGTTCATTTCATTTTATAATTTTTAGAATGACTCAATATGTTTTTTGTTTTTGGTCAACTCACATTGAGAGTAAGCATTAAGGAGACATTTGGTCTTACCATATACTGGTATTACCATATACTGATGATGGACATGCAAATGACCGAAAGCTAGGTAATTTCTTCAATAAAGAGTTTTACCGGAGTTCAAGTTTTGTGACTTATATCCCGATTAAACAATTTCTCTCAAATATATATATATATATATATATATATATAAATATACATATATATATATATATATATATATAAATATACATATATATATATATATATATATATATATATATATATATATATATATATATATATATATATATATATATATATATATATAATAAAATACCGATGAAGAATATAACGTCTTGTGCTGCTGATGGTGCTCTTAATATGAGAAAAAAATGTTTACTCATTGATGAAAGATGAGAATTGAGAAATGCTTCTTGTGCTTTGTGTTATTCACAGGGAAAACTTGGTATCTGAAAACATTTCTCTTGTTCTAAATAATTCGATTAAAGCAAGTGCCAAAAAATTTCATTCATTTTGTATTTGAATATATCAAGTTTACTTGAATTATTGTTATTAATGAATAACTTCCTTGTGATTTCTTCCTGCAGTTCATCATTTAGACTACTTATTGAATAATAAAAAAATTTTAATATTGAAAATTATGCATATGTAACATGGGGGCATTTTAAATTTTTAGAAGCTTTGGTGGGACATGTCATAAAAAGGTTGGGAAACACTGATCGAAGAGTTTTTCTGTTGAATGGATAGTAGGAATTCATCTGGTCTTGATGGTCTTCTGCTTAGTGTGATTCTTTCTATCTACAAGTTCAACCATGTCATTCTGATGCTCATTTGAAATACACAGAACTTCTCGTTAGTCCTTCCTTATGCCTATCATTGTATTGCTAGAATATATGGCAGTTGATTCCCCTTTTTCAACTTTTTAGCGACAAGTTTTTTGGGGTTGTTTATCCTCTTTGAACTCAAAGTTCCAGTACAATATATATTGTGGTTAATCAGTTTAGATCAAAAGAGTTATAAAAGTTGTTTAAGTAGAAGGAATATCCTTGGTCTGAATAATGTTCTAAAAGCTCCAGAACAAACTTTGTAATATTTCCTTTTCCTCCGATATAATTCCATTAGGTTCTGTTAGCATACAAAGTTTTATACCGTATTTGTGTCTCTTATTTTTATATACTGTCTTCGATAATAAGTATAGGCTAACTATTTTTTCGTTTGACAAAATCCATTATAGGTCTAATTTCATAGAGTCGGCCTCTGCTGATTACCCAGTTTCGTTTTTAGCAAAAATTTAGGCACCACATTATCACTAGAAACCTATCACAGCCCATACGTTCGGAAAAACATTTAAGATTAAATAACAGATGCATCTTCCATTAATCTTGAATATGATTTAGTCTTATTGTACCAGAATGCAATACTTATCCAATAAGTGTTAGCAATTCCATAGAAGCTACTGATTTCCATTTGGTAATTCTCGAGTTTTTAGAAATATTCTCAGAAAGAAATAACGAGCCTACATATAAATTCGTTTCGTTCACAATTAAATCCAAAAAGTCATTATCTGAAAATGCACGAAAATAATCTGTTGGCTCAGTCCCAGAAACCTCTTTCAATAATTCGTTGGTTTTGAAAATTGGAATTTTATCATATTTGTAGGAATATCTGACCATTTTGGGCAATAGTCTTGCTGCAGCAGCATAATAGTGTCTTGTATAATAGATATGCATGTAATATTACTTATAGTATGAGAAAAGTATTCAAACTGAAAATGAAAATGTTCTACCTTGGTCCTCAACATATATGGCCGCACTGTTATGAGTCATATTCAGGAACAAAATCTTCCCAAATGGGGCCAATAGTTCATCATCTGTTAACCTGTCCGAACGTTTAAACTACCGGTTTCACTAGAGTCCATTCTAGCAAATGTAGAGAAAAAAATTTGAAACGAACAGAATTTTTAAACCGCAGTTTGTCCTTGCTATACGCTACTCCTCGTACGATATCCTATCATGCAGCGCTGATTTAATACTAACGATAAGAATGGCAATTAACGCGTTAATAGTTAATAATTGAAAATTATCGAACAATCCTCCCAGGGAGCTGGATAGGTATATGTATTCCGCAACGCGAATACAGCTGTTAGATCTCTTCAGTGCACATATTTTTTATTGCTCCCCGATACAAATCGCGGCCGAACTACTATACGGATAACAGTCCATAGAGCCCTCCGACTAAGATATTATGAAACAACTATTCACTGTTTAGATCGAAAAGGCAGAATCCCGCTGGGAGAAAAAATGCTTCTTGACATGAAATTGTTTAAAAAGGGAGAATTAGGGTCTAAAATTAGACTTATAGTAGCGGGAATTTTGAGATTTACTCAAGCGCGGCATAATAACATATGGGGGGAAACCTTGCACCCTGTTTAGTACCCCCACCATACATGAACCCTCAATATAGGTACGTCTAGGACAGCCAATCAGATTAGTAAAAAAAATCGATCGCTAGAAAAACTCGAGTGCGTCATATTAAGACAAGGTGAGTTAATTACATGTAGAAAAGAGGACATTCTCGAGCACGGTTAATTTTTATTATATTTTGAAGGAAATTATTTAAGGATGACGGGAATAATATAATCTACCGATTTCCACAAGGGGAAATAGTTAAAATCATCAATAAAGCGTGGTGCATGCAGCACGTATTTTATTATTTAAGGATCACGGAAATAATATACTCTACCGATTTCCACAAGGGGAAATAGTAAAAATCATCAATAAAGCTTGGTGTATGCAGCACGTATTTTATTGTGCTGGACTGGAAGTAGACAAGTAGGTCAGTGTCAGTCATTGTATATTAGAAAAGAATGTTATGTTTCGTACTTGTTTATAAACAAGCTACAATTACGTGATGCCAAGGTTGCACGTCATTGGCATCTTTGTGTAGTATATGTATATAGAGGGAATCTCTGATAGATAGACATAGTTACTCATCCCGAGGGTTTAGCTACAGGTCTATAGTATATAATAAATAAAGACCAAAGTATAAGTAAGAAGAACCTGTGCATTATTTCCTAACCAGGGTCCATCATTACATTGCCCTCATAGAGGATTACACAGAATATCGGTATGATCCTAAAGATCGCAAAAAATAACTATATAGGTATATATATATATATATATATATATATATATATATATATATATATATATATATATATATATATATATATATATATATATATATATATATTGTATATATATATATATAATAAAGTATAAACTTTAAAATAAAAACACTTGGCTTATGTTTCACTATATAAAAATATTTAGATACTGTATTTAGCAGTAACGAATAGTCAACATGTTTCGAGTTATGAACTCATTATCAAGACTGACTACAGGAGAGTATTACATCTTATTTTATAAAACAGACAAAAGCAAAGGTGACAGGGCATACATCATATATTCTTCTTATCATCTTATCTACGACGCTCGAGTGAATCCCCATAGCATCTCGGGCTCCTCTCCTATTACTAGAATCTTTACAAATCAATAAACTCAAGTATTCAGGTCTGCTTCTCAACGGTCAGGCAGAAAAAATATTCCTAGACCGGGAGATGGCGACACAAAATATTAGGTCATTTGTACCAGTATGACGGTTCTTCAGGGGTCTAATTACGTGAAGGCAAAAAGGAAAATGATGGTCATAGCGTTGGTACCGGCGGCCCAATCGCGTGGGCGTTAATCGAACGCGTCGGATAAATAACGAGTGTCGAACGATTTGTTCCACAGAAATGCTTGTATTTTCAGATATTCGAAAAAAAAAATTGGCGGTAGCGTAATGCCATACTTCTCGGGTGTGACCTACAGCCCGCCATACCGACGCGAATACATTAGTTTAAATAAAACAATTCAACTATTTGTACCAGGTTAATTTTTGCATAGCTAATCATCGTCGAGTAGCCATTCACGAAAATCACCTTGCCATACTTTTCCGACAGTTCCCAATAGCCGCCATACCACAGCAAAGGAGTAATTTTTGTTGTTGAAATGAACCGAATACAATGATGCCATACTGTAACAAATGATTTTATGTTTTGTACCTTGAAAGCGTGTCGAAAAATCAGATTTTTCAAGTATGGCGCCACTTTTTCCCTATACTAGAAGTATGGCAAATATAATAATGGTCGCATTGTATCGTATAATTTCTAAAAATCCAAATGCCATACTGGTACAAATTGTCAAAATTTTTTTTTTCAAGTTTTAGCTCAAGTCCGACAGTCGTCAGTCCCATAGTTACAATCTGTAATAATTTTTTTAGGTACAATTGCATCCGAACGAAGAGAATACAATGATACCATGATGTAAAAAATAATTTTACAGTCGTATTTTCAAAACGTGTCAAATAAATAAGTACTTCAAGTATGGCAGCACTTTTTCCCCCTAGTAGAAGTATGGGAAAAATAATAACGGTCACATTTTGTCAAATATTTTCCAAAAATTCAAATGTAATACTGGTACAAATCGTTTGGCGAAAAAAAAAAGTTACTCCTTTGCAGTGGTATATGGCGGCCATTGGGAACTGTCGGAAAAGTATGGCAAGGTGATTTTCGTGAATGGCTACTCGACGATGATTAGCTATGCAAAAATTAGCCTGGTACAAATGGTTGAATTGTTTTATTTAAATTAATGTTATCGCGTTGGTATGGCGGGCTGTAAGTCACACCCGAGAAGTATGGCATTACGCTACCGCCTACTTCTTTTTTTTTTCGACTATCTGAAAATACAAGCATTTTTGTGAAACAAACCTTTCGACACTCGTTATTTATCCGACGCGTTCGATTAACGCCCACGCGATTGGGCCGACGGTACCAGCGCTATGACCATCATTTTCCTTTTTGCCTTTACGTAATAAGACCCCTGAAGAACCGCCATACTGGTAAAAATGACCTAATATTTTGTGTCACCATCTCCCGGTCTATCCTTCATTAAACTTTTTCAACAATGCAGTTTCTAGTAGTGGTTCGGTTTAAATTCCCTGAATATTTTACGGAAGCTTCTGGAAACTTGATATTGTATATAAACATTGGTACCTGTAGACTGGTACCATTGTTTAATCAGTATAACTCAAGGATAATATTGATATTTTGGAAGTAAAATTCTGAGCTTCAGAAAAGAGGGAAAAGGAATAATTCTCGCGATTGGGATTGATCACCAATCGGAGGAAGCTCTGAAGGCAGAGGGATGCCAATTGAACTTTCGGTTCGGGCGCATCCCTGTCTCGGGTCTAGGACAGCCCTGCGGAGAGTTCGAGAGACTTGGAGATACCGACCACATCTCTAGAACCCGAAGTGCAGGGAGGGGACGAAGATTCTAGTGTGGGTCAGCCTGAGATCCGCTCCGGCTTTGCTTGGATACCTGGGAAGGCGGAGACTTCCTCTGTGCCCCGGGGAGTTGAGGGTCTGACCTCAGATCAAGGAATCTGCTCGAATCTGGCGATGATACTTCGCGTATGGAACTTGAGGAAGGACAGGAGGAGGCGAAGGAGGGGGACATGTAGCGGCTGGATAACAAGCTTTTCTCACTCTATACAATAGACCTTCACCTTCACGAAGGTAGCGCAATGGAACCCGCATCACGCGAAGGGAGCTTCAGCTGTGATCATGAGGTTATTTGCAAGTTTGCAATTGGGCATTGCTCTGATCCAGGAATACTGGACCAACAAAGAAGGCCAAATCAGGGGCTTGGCATGTAATGACTGAAGTCTGATCTACAATCATAGGCAAGTGTCTCCAGGTGCCTGTGTGCTCATAAGAAACAACATTAAATATATTTTTATTTCAGATTACATGTTTTGGGTACATATTCCAATCATGTTACTCCTCAATGTTGGGGGCGTTTACCGAGACATTGTTATTGCATCTGCATACTTCGCTGGATGATGCGAAAAATATTTAAAACCTACCAAGATACAGGCCTTAAGATAAACTTCTCGAAAACAAAGTATCTATCAATTAATTCCTACCAGCTTAATCTAGAAATAGAGGGAAATGTAAATCAATCTTGTCAAGACTACAGCTATTTAGGAGTGAAAATAACAAGAAGGATCCAGCAAAAAAAAATAACCCATCGCATTAATCAGGGAAAACAAGCAATAAATGAACTAAACTCTCTTCTGTGGCCAAGTAATATCCAAAAACAAACAATAAAAAGAATATATGAAACTGTTGTACAAAGTATACTATTATACGTCTCAGAGACATGGGAGGTAACAAAAAGAGACAGATAAAGGTTAGAAGCGGCCGAAATGGACTTCTTACGAAAGAGCTGTAAGGTATCAAGGTTGCAAAGAATCACGAACAATGAAATGAGACGAAGAATGGCAGCAAAAACACCTATAACGGAGGAATTTGAGAGACGACGACTAAAATGGTATGGACACGTAAGACGCATGGAAAATGATCGATGACCCAAAAGGATACTAAAATGGCAACCACAATTCCGGTAAGCGCGGAAGACCACCAGAAGAGTGGTTAAAACAAAAAAGAAAGGAAATGGAGAGGAGGGGATTAGAAGAGGAAGATGGGCAGGATAGGGAGGCATGGAAAAGAGGATACGAAAGACGGCCAACAATGCTGTAGAAAACTCGCTTATATATAATTCGCTGGAGAAGGGCCGATAACACCGCCAGAGGAAGTGCAGAAACTAGTGAAATACTGCAACAGCAAACGGCTGCCAATCATAATTGTCTGTGATTCTAACGCGCATAATATTGTTTGGGGGATAACACCCGAGGTGAGTGCTTACTTGAATATCTCTTAGCTAACAAGTCAAGTGGGGACAATGCCCACATTTGCCACGAGAGCAAGAGAAGAGGTCCTGGACCTAACAATTGCTAATGCTGCTGCCAGGGAAAACATCACTTCATGGAGCGTGATGGAAGAACCATCACCCTCTGATCATACGATAATCGAGTTCAAGGTAGAGGGAGTTACCACCTCGACATCCTAGAAATACGGATTGGTCTCTTTACAGGCCCAATCTGAATAATAATATAGAACTGATCGAAACAATTGGGACAAAGCACCTCCATTACGATCTGGAGCAAAGATTCGAGCAGGTCAGTTGGGCAATGATGAAGGCTTTCACTCCAGTTGCCGATTGACTATGGCTCGATCAGGAAAGAAAATTCCTTGGTGAAACGAGAACCTGTCAAACCTCAGAAAAGAGGTCCGTCGGCTCTTCAACAGGGCTAAACGAGACGGCAACTGGTAGGGGTACACTGAGAAACTCACATAGTATAATAAGATCAGGAAGGCCAAGAGGCTTAATTTTCAAATTTTTTGTGAAAATATCACTTCCACTCCAATAGCAGTCATCACAGAAAGTCATGGTAAGAGGGGGAGCTAACCCCACAATGTCGCTCAAGAAGCCAGACTGGTCATACACTGAAGGAGAAAAGGAACGATCGATTCTTCTTCTTAAAACACACTTTCCAGGTAGTGAACTCATAAATAGTATTGAAACAGAAGGGAGTACCCCAAGAACTCCCGAAAGGAGGACTGGGATATTTCTAGGAAAATATTCACAAGGCAACGGCTTGAATGGGAAATGAGCACCATTCAGCCGTATAAATCCTCAGGAGTGGATGGGGTTTTCCGGTACGGCTGCAGAAAGGATTAGAAGAGGTTCTTCTCCGTCAAGAAGCAGCTTGGCATTGGGTCAAAGACCTAAGGAATGGAGAAGGGAAAGAGTAACCTCATTCCAAAAATAGGGCAAAAGGGCAGGACTGACCCTAGATCTTTCAGACCTATCTGCCTAACATCGTTTTTATTCAAAGCGATGCAGAGCGTAGTAAATAACTACATGAGAATGGATAATACACCACTTCACAATTGTCAGCATGCCTACCGGGCGGGACGATCAAAAGAGACCGCTCTGTATCAGCTGACTGAAGTAATGCATAAAACTCAGAATAACAAAAAAATCGCAATGTGTGCTTTCCTGGATATATCTGGGGCTTTTGACAACACAACACATTTGTTTGTCAGAGAAGCACTCAGACGGCTAGGGCTAAATGATACCATTGTACGATTGATGCATGAAGTGTTGACGACAAGAACAGCTGTCATGTCAACTTTCATGTTTTTGGCACACCCAGTACGACATGAAAATATTTTCAGAATGTAGTTCTGCTAGTTCTCTATCCATCCTGAAGAAAAAACCTTCATAAAATCAAATACTTTAGCCATAACTATTCGTGTCGAATAACGTGAATAACCCTGTATATACATATATATATATATATATATATATATATATATATATATATATATATATATATATATATATATATATATATATATACCTATATAGATATATATATATATATATATATATATATATATATATATATATATATATATATATATATATATATATATACTCAGGGTGGGATCCATAACTTTCCACCCCAAATTTTTAGCTTTGGGATGGAATAACGAAAAAACGCTCAGACAAGTCAAATTTTGTTGAAAGGGGGACAAATAAGGGTGTTCAAATGAGTTTGATATCACTACCCCTCTAGCCGCAACCCCTAACAGCTCTCATTTTTGAATAGGGAAAAGGGGTCGAGCAGAACCTTGTTGGAAAGGCAATTCAGTTTCCTGCATGAGTGTATTTTTTTTTCATCGCTTATTAATTATTATACAAAGTGACTCAGTATAGCATCAATAACTTCCACATGTCGAATTTGGACCTTTGAGATCGAAAAAACGCTCGGACGGGTCAAATTTTGTTGAAAAGGGGACAAATAAGGGTGTTCAAATGAGTTTGATATCACTACCCCTCTAGCTGCAACCCCTAACAGCTCTCATTTTTGAATAGGGAAAAGGGGTCGAGCAGCACCTTGTTGGAAAGGCAATTCAATTTCCTGCATGAGTGTATTTTTTTGTTCATCGCTTTATTATTATACAGAGTGACTCAGTATTGCATCAATAACTTCCACACGTCAAATTTGGATCTTTGAGATAGAAAAAACGCTCGGACGGGTCAAATTTTATTGAAAATGGGACAAATAAGGGTGTTCAAATGAGTTTGGTATCACTACCCCTCGAACCGCAACCCCTAACAGCTCTCATTTTTGAATAGGGATAAGGGGTTGAGCAGCACCTTGTTGGAAAGGCAATTCAATTTTCTGCATGAGTGTATTTTTCTTTTCATCGCTTATTAATTATTATACAGAGTGACTCACTATTGCATCAATAACTTTTACACGCCGAATTTGGATCTTTGAGATGGAAAAAACGCTCGGACGGGTCAAATTTTGTTGAAAGGGGGACAAATAAGGGTGTTCAAATGAGCTTGATATCACTATTCCTCTAACCGCAACCCCTAACAGCTCTCATTTTTTTCAAGGTCTGAAATAACTAAATGAATTCTCATTTTCAAACAGCTTCTCCATCTCAGTATCAACGAAATCTGTTATCGCCTTTTTTTGCAATTTCTCCATCACTACGCGTATGCCAAATACATGTTGAAAATGCTGAAACCGAGACAATAACTGAAAACGTGAAAACAATAATATTTACAAAGTAAATTGTGCGCTTTCGTTTAAATTGAAATAATTGCTGTTAGGGTAGCGGCTAGAGGGGTAGTGATATCGAATTCATTTTTTGACCCGTCCGAGCGTTTTTTCCATCTCAAAGATCCAAATCCGGCGTGTGAAAGTTATTGATGCAATACTGAGTCACTCTGTATAATAATTAATAAGCGATGAAAAAAAAAATACACTCATGCAGGAAATTGAATTGCCTTTCCAACAAGATGCTGTTCGACCCCTTTTCCCTATTCAAAAATGAGAGCTGTTAGGGGTTGCGGCTAGAGATATCAAACTCATTTGAACACCCTTATTTGTCCCCCTTTCAACTTAATTTGACCTATCCGAGCGTTTTTTCGTTATTTCATCTCAAAATTCGGAGTGGAAAGTTATGGATGGCCCACCGTGTATATATGTATATATATATATACATATATATATATATATATATATATATATATATATATATATATATATATATATATATATATATATATATATATATATATATATATATATATATATCATATATATATATATATATATATTTATATATATATATATATATATATAAATATATATATATATATATATATATACATATATATATATATATATATATATATATATATATATATATATATATATATATATATATATATATATATATATATATATATATATATATATATTTACCCCCTGGAGAGGGTTGCAACCTCATCAGGAATTTGAATAGCGAAAGTGGGTAGTTTTGTGGCACAAATGTATGCATTGTTTCAAATTTGTATGAACCTGCAGTTTGTGTTCTTATAAAGTGAGTATTCACAAAGTTACAGGGTGTTTTTTATGGAATTATGGTACCGATAAAACTAAATGAAACAGAGATGTTCTAATTGATCGTATAATTTCTATTGAAAGAAAAATATTTTTAACAAAAGGTATTAGTAAAACTTTACCACAAATTCTAAAATTTCTCACCATTAGATTGCATGCAGCGATAAAACCGTGATTATCTTTTGTTCCAAGACGAAGCAAAAACAAACAACAAGGTGATTAAGAAGAGTTAAATGCCTTTTTTTCTCTTCATGCTTATCTGCACTGCCAGGCCATACGCAAAGAGATTATTGCTTTCAGAAAATTTCGTTTTAGTTTCTGTTTTGCAGAATTATTAGAGGTTCGTTTTATCAGTTCTTAATAAAAATTACAAAATGGTTTAAGTACACGTTGAAGGACAGAAAGGAAATGTTGAAAATTTATTTCCAGAACAATGACTGTGCTAGGGCTACTGCGAGGATTTGTTATGAACGACATCCTGATAAAAATGTTTATCATTCATTTATCATTCAGTTGGTACATAAATTTGAGGTAACAGGATCAGTTGCAAACAAAAAACATAATCGCACTCGTACGGTTACGGGTGAAAATGATCAAGTCGCCGTAATTGGTCAACTAATAGCTGAACGGAAACCATGTGGAAGTGTTAGAAAGTTTTCACAGGAAACTGGATAATCAAGGGCAAGTGTCCACAGAATATTGAAGCTGGCTAAGTTCCATCCTTATAAAGTGACACTTGTTCATGAAATGAACGAAGATGATGGTGATCGGAGAATGGAATTTTGCCAAATAATATCGCAAGAAATTATTGCAAATCCTGTGTTTTTGTACAATGTGTGCTTTTCGGATGAATGCACCTTTTTCCTTAACGGAAACGTCAACAAACATAATTGTAGGTTTTGGTCCGATGAAAATCCTCACCTCTATAGGAAGCAACATTCTCAACACCCATAAAAACTCAACGTCTGGATAAGTCTTTTGGGAGATCACTTGATTGGTCCTGTGTTTATTCTTGGAAATCTCACTGGCGATGCGGATCTGGATTTGCCCGAAAACGTGATAAACCTTCTTATCAACGAAGCTTTGGAGGCAGATGAAAACTTTTTAGAAGAGGAGTTAAGCTGTCAGCAGGACGGAGCTCCACCGCCCAGTGGAGTGGCCTGCGCGATCGCCGGATCTAACACCGCTAGATTTTTTTCTCTGGGGCCACTTCACAAGTTTATAAAACTAGAGTTGCAGATTTAGACGACCTTAGAGCACGAATTGTGGCAGAATGTCGTAACAATACTCCTGAAATGCTACATCATGTACGAAATAATTTTGAAGAACGATTGTATCGCTGCATGCAATCTGATGGCGAGCACTTTGAGAATTTGCGGTAAATTTTTACTAACACTGTGTTAAAAATATTTTTCTTTCAATAGAAATTAAATTACGATCAATTAGAACATCTCTGTTTCATTTAGTTTTATCGGTACCATAATTCCATAAAAAACACCTTGTAACTTTGTGAATACTCACTTTATAAGAACACAAACTACAGGTTCATACAAATTTGAAGTGAAATGAAATAGTGCGGGGCATCTGAAACGACAAAGCTAAGCATTTTCATGTGTTTTTGTTCTAAATAATCTTCCACACCCTAGCATACTGTAATTTGAATTAAGAAAATGAAGCAAATTTTCGTTCCAAGGACAAAAAACGCTTCAAAGCAATATCAAAGGAATTCCCCAATTTAGTAGTATTGCACTTGAACGGTAATTGAACTATATGAGAGCATATTATCTAATCTCTGCGCAGTAGAATGGCAAATGCGTTCACATCATTTGTGCTACAAAACTACCCACTTTCTCTATTCAAATCCCTGATGGGAACCCCCTCTCCAGGGGTTGTTAGGAGAAACAAGCTTTGTATTCCAGATCATGCCCCACTGTCATAAAAATCGACCTGTCTGAGTGTTTTATTGAGAGTGGACACTTTTAAATGAGACACTCTATATATATAAATAAATATATATATATATATATATATATATATATATATATATATATATATATATATATATAATTGACCAGAATACCTCCGTATTATGATAATATGATAAGGTGATAAGGGTTCGGAACGGATAAAAAAGGCCTTTTTTTTAATAAGTGTACTTCATTTATTCCTGTCGACGTTTCGATTACAATTTCGCAATCTTCATCGGGACACTGCAATTATGAGCTTACTGTTACACAATTTCAGAAATAACTGTCTTAAGACTTACCAAATAGTTGAGGTTAATAAGTAAGTAACATGGCAAGGAACAGAATCATAGTTATAACTGTTTAAAAACTTGTTAAACATTTACGAAATTTGTAAAACATGGAACACAAAATGAGTGGACAACACCACGACAATAATTTTTACTTTAACAGCAAGAATCAACAATTTTTCTCACTCACAATTTTGTTCTACCAAGTATCAGCCAATATTAAAAAGTTTGGTTACAGTTCGCAGTCAAATTTTTGTATACTTTTTCTTTTTTTAAAATTTTATGTTAAGTCTACTAATCTAAATTAGCCGAAACCTGATGTTGGTTGATCTCATTGTGACATATCAAATATGAATAAATACTGCTTATATTTTAAATGTCAGACCGTGAATTCATCGTTAAGGGGTTACTTTTTATATGTTGTATTTCTAAGAATGTTCTCTTACTCAGATTCCTCTCAAAATCCAGGATTGCCACATCCTCAAAATCTACGTCATGACCTGTATTCCTAATATGTTCTGCTAAAGCACATATTTTGTTAGGATATTTTGCATCACTTTTGTGTTGTGTTAAACGTTTTTTTAGCTGTTGCGAAGTTTGTCCCACATAACACAACTCACAAGAAGAGCACTGAACCCTGTATACTGCATTTATACATTTTAGACAAAACTTCTAGTCTAAAATGTAGAAATGTAGTATACAGGGATCAGTGCTCTTCTTGTGAGTTGTGTTATGTGGGACAAACTTCGCAACAGCTAAAAAAACGTTTAATACAACACAAAAGCGATGCAAAATATCCTAACAAAATATGTGCTTTAGCAGAACATATTAGGAATACAGGTCATGACGTAGATTTTGATACTTGGTAGAAGAAAATTGGGAGTGAGAAAAATTGTTGATTCTTGCTGTTAAAGTAAAAATTATTGTCGTGGTGTTGTCCACTCATTTTGTGTTCCATGTTTTTCAAATTTCGTAAATGTTTGACAAGTTTTTAAACAGTTATAACTATGATTCTGTTCCTTGCCATGTTACTTCCTTATTAACCTCAACTATTTGGTAAGTCTTAAGACAGTTATTTTCGAAATTGTGTAACAGTAAGCTCATAATTGCAGTGTCCCGATGAAGATTGCGAAATTGTAATCGAAACGTCGACAGGAATAAATGAAGTACACTTATTAAAAAAAAGGCCTTTTTTATCCGTTCCGAACCCTTATCACCTTATCATATATATATATATATATATATATATATATATATATATATATATATATATATATATATATATATATATATATATATATATATATATATATATATATATATATATATATATATATATATATATATATATATATATATATATATATATATACATGAATATATATAAATATATATATATATTTTAGTGGCGGCTCGTGGGGTTTTGGTTTAAGGAGGCTACAAGAGGTATTAAAAAATACACCATAGGCGAAAATTTTTAGGATTTCAAGGTCAACCGCCTTATAATTTAAAGAAAATCAAAGTAAAACAAGCACCCTAAGCTATTAATTTGTTTTCACTTTCGAGTGTCTACCTTGAGACCTACAACTCCTATTTACAATATTCACAAAAACTCTTCTCAGCCAATTAATCAATTCATCTATTCATCAAATTTTTTTTTCTTTCACAAAATAGGTACCTACCTACTTAACGAATTTGTTAACAGCTGGTGAGAGCAAATAAAAAGTTATTATATATTTTTGAAGATTAGCGGGATTCTGCGATCTTTAACGTTAGCAAAATGATCTATAATATCCTCATAAAATTTTTTGTCTTTCGCCAAAAGTTTTACCAATTCCTTTTCAATAGACAACAAACTAATATTTTTCAAACGATCCTGGCTCATTGAATTTCGGGAATAAGTTTTAATTCTCTTAAGAGTGGAAAACGAGCGCTCTACGGAAGCCGATGTCACCGGGATAGAAACAATTAGACATAAGAGTTTATAAACTTGGGGTGAATCTTGATTCAAATCATTATCAAAAAGGTATTTAATATTCCTCACATGATTTTTATTTTGCCCCAAAATTTCATTGTCATTATAAACAACACACAGTTCACTTTTTATGGCCACCTTATCAAAAAAAGTGTATTTTTGACATAAATTTTCCAATAGGTTATCTGGAAAATTAGCCGAAAATCCGGTTAACAAATTTTTTTAGAGTAAGTCGAAGAAATGCAGTTCTTTAAAATCAGAGAACCTTATTTCTATTTGACCCCTTATAGTATCCAAAATTTCATAAAATATTTGCTTATAGTGAAGCTCCATATCTGCGTAACTGAATTTCTTTCGTTTTCGGCTAAATTGAGTCGTATCATCAGTAGTTTGAAATACAGAAAATAGTTTTTTAAAATAAACTTCTGCACAAAATTCTGAAATTTTTTCCAAAAGAAACTTGAGCCGATTTCGTGAGTAAATGTCTCTCATAATTCCTTGTATTAAAACCGCGGTTTTGTTGTCTGTTACGCTGCACCAAACTGTTTAATTCAGGGGTAGGTTGCAATGTTTTTATCAAAACTTTATCCTCATAACTTAGTGCACTAAAGTTATGGGATAACAAATATTCCACTAAGTCACCATTGTTCAGTTACCAAACTCATTTTAAAACAATACGCGAGCAATATAAGTAAACATGCTGCCATTAGTAACTACGATCACACAACGATTCAGCTTTTCAACGAATTCACTCGATGTCACGCGAAATTCTATAGTTGTGATTGGTCGACATTGTATTAGACTGGGCTCCTATCCGTGTTGCCATTTACATGTGTTTTGCTTTTCTATTGCAATGAAGTATTCATTCGGAGTATTTGCACCGTTGTTTGCTTTTCTGTGGCAGGCATAATGAACGTTCAGAATATACCTTTCTAAGCCTTCCGCAGCGTTGCCTCAAATCTTGAAATGAATGAAATGCAGTAAATGTAAATACCTTCTATCTTAATTAATAAATCATATTATATAATGTAGGTTGAAAGGAAGGTAGGTGCATAAAATAATATGATTTTGATTAATATGAATATGCTGAATGCTGACTATTCAATATAATATATATATATTAGTGATACACGGAATATTATTGAGGAGGCTTAGCCTCCTTAGCCTCCTTTGACTAGCCGCCCCTGAATATATATATATATATATATATATATATATATATATATATATATATATAAATATATATATATATATATATATATATATATATGAATATATATATATATATATATATATATATATATATATATATATATATATATATATATATATATATATATATATATATATATATATATATATATATATATATATATATATATATATATATATATATATATATATATTTGAAGTTTCTTTAGTTATGAAATGCAAAGTGGAATATCCAATCGATATCTAATTCTAACCAGAACCAGTTACATGCTTTTAGTACTGTCACCCTATCATAGAACTCCTCTTTAATATAACGTTTTCTCTTACCTCCACAAATCTTTGAATATAGTCCTGTGGAATATATATATAATGTTCTTCTACTAATTCGGCTTCCTCGTCTTCCAGATAGATATGAAACTGTTTTTCAGGGTATTCTGAATCTTTTTGAGGCGGTATTGGTGGTCCCTTTTTTCTTGTGACTAATGGAATTTCTTCATGTATTCTGGCAAGTTTTTTTTCATATTTGAGTAAAAGCTGACGGACGTCTTCTTTCCGATCCCGAAGGTTGTATACCTTTTTACTGAATTTGTGTCGAATGTTGTATTGCTGTAATCAAATAAATTCAGTTCCAAATCACCACGAGTCTTATTCAAACTAGATTTTGGAATATAAATTCTAATTCACGTTTCTAGTTAAAGAAAAGCATGTGTGTTTGTTAATAATTTTATATGGATACAAGGCAACAATTGAATACATGCTTTTCAAGATTAGGTATGTTGGAATACGGAACTTTCTTCTTTATTCCGCCAAATTTCATAATATTTGACACTTCTTCAAAATTATATAATAATTTGAGAAAAAAGTTTGCTAGTAACTAAGAGAAGGTTGTACCCAAATTATTAATGAACATGTCATGTGAAATCATTACGGCGATATGACCGTCTACAACTCTATTAATTTTAAAATGAACAAGCAGTTTTGGACTTAAAATATAGGTATAGACTGGACATTAACGTAACTAGGATATTTCTCGGGATGAGGGGGTGTGGTGTGGCCACCTGTATAATTACTGGTGTCGTTACTTTCAAAATTATTTTCGGGTAGTGTTGCGTACCAGAGTCTCGTTTTCGAGAGTCTCGCATGGTAATCGTCTCGTTTTCGATACAATACTGGAGACGATACTCGGACAAGATGAGATGCGACTTTAATTGGTATCGTCTCAAGTCTCGTGCATGAGATTTGGCGTCTCGTAGGTGAATATTTCTACGTGCCGACTGAATGAACTAAAAAGTATTGAACAATTTTTTCATTGAAGATATTGTATCCACTACATTTATTTGTTTTGATGGAAAAGCGTTAAAAATTATTATATAATATCAAGAATTGCTTTCAGCTTGGGCATATACAAAGGACCGCGTGTCTAAGTGTGACCGGAGTTATGCGAACAACACCAACTAGGGCAATAGAGGTGATGCTATGCCTGCCACCTTTGAATATTTATCTACAAGAAGTGGCCTTGGCAACAATGGTACGCCTTGAGACTATTGGTATAGAGCCAGAAGTAGGATGTGGGGAGACTAGACGTCGCCTGTGGCTTGAGGCTACTAACACGATGCCTCTGCTACAGGTTATTGCAGACAGCATTCCCCCGCGATTTATTTTTGATAAACCCTACTCAATACACACAAACAGTGGAAATGAGACCTCCGATGAAGGAACGATCAATATTTTCACGGACGGATCAAAGCGAGAAAAAGGAGCAGGCTGTGGAATATATTCGAGACACCTGCGATTTAATTAAGTGGACCATGGACAAATGTGCCAACATAGTTCAGATAGAGCTAACGGGCATAACCATAGCCGCGAACGAGATTGCTCGTAGGAACGTAACGAACAAAACCATTAAAATCCACACAGATAGTAGACAATCGTTACTGGCCCTGAAGAATCATAAAATAACTTCACAGTCACTATGGGAATGCCATCAAGCACTTGCGGGTGCAGCCCATACAAACCAAATTATGGTGTGCTGGGTTAAAGGCCACTCGAGATGCAATGGCAACAAAAAAGCTGACGAATTTGCTAGAAAAGCAGCCGGCCTGAACATATTCGGTCCTGGCCCTTCCAGCCTACTACCGCAAAATCCTATGGGATGAAACAACCACCTGCAGACTTGCCAGGGAACTTTCAAGTTATCCCAATAAAGATGCAGCAATGACTTACCTGGCGATGCCCAGAGGAAAACTACGCAATGTCGTGGGAATTTTAACGGGACACTGCCAACTTCGAAAGCCCTTATTTAATATGGGATTAAGCGACACACCTCTCTGCAGAGGCTGTGAACAGGAAGACGAGACGGTACAACATGTTCTCTGTGAATGCCCCGCTGTCTTGTCACTCCGAGAATCCATTCTGGGTGAACGGTGGCCAATTTTAGCCACCTTGAGGGAAATCCCCCTAGGTGCAATCACCCTCTTTTTCAAACGACTGGGATGGTTGGGAGCCTAGGCTGGTGATGTTCCCGGGGAGGATGCACAAAGGGCCCAATGGGGCCTAAGTGCTGTGGTCTCGACTGCACTCCCAAAAATACAGAATACAGAATTGCTTTCAAAAGTTGCTCCCGACTTTATAGGTTGACGGTTGTTACTTTGTTTACTTATTTGCTTTGGTTTGTCTATCTGAATAATGAATTTTGCGATATGTATGTGTCGGTTGTCCTATTGTGTCCGAAGTAAATGAAGAGATTATTAAATATTAAAACTTGAATTTTTCCAATTTTGGTTATTCGTTGTGCGGTGCGTGGATATTGTTTTTTGAAGTTTTTTTTTTAACTTGAGGGAACTACAGTTTAACGCCGGTTCCGAACGGCCAATGGGCTTGTAAACTATGTACATTACCCAACAATTTTTAATCATATACTTATAACAACTAAATTCCGGACATACACAACACCCAAGAGCGAAATTCAAAACGAGCAGATTCAATGGGAAAATAAGCGAACTTTTGGCTTTAGAAGATCAATCAAATTCCGGTGATTTTTTGATAGAAGTGAGGATATTTACACACCAGACCATGTTATTTTTAGTGATAATGTAACTGAAAGGCAAATTCCATACTCATTTTAACATTGATTCGAAAAGGACAAATCCAGTTGAAATAGCCAGGTGCAGAATAGGTTAGCTATAAGAAAACATCGAAATCGCCTTGATAGTAAATCTGCACGATGTTTGTTATGCCTAAGCGACCGGATGAAAAACAGAATCAGTTGGAAGCGTGAGGACTGAGGGCTGTTTTTAAACTTTGATTTTTTTACTTATTTCATTCGTAAAATAATTGAAAAATGTTAAAATTGTAGTTTTTCCATCTGACTCTTACATTATAGCAAGTATTCAAGAAAGTATTCCTCATTGCACTGAAACAATAAGATTATGCAAGACGAGATTTCGATACTTTTACGAGACTCTCGTACGAGAATCGAGACGAGACTAGAATGGAGGATGAGACGAGACTTGATACGAGACTTATTATTTCATCGGCGAGACGAGAGAATACATATTTCATATATATATATATATATATATATATATATATTTATATATATATATATATATATAAATATATATAAATATATATATATATATATATATATATATATATATATATATATATATATATATATATATATATATATATATAAAAAATATATTCTCTCTTACAATAAAAAAAATATATCTCACAAAATATATATAAAAAACAAAAAAAATATAACAATATATATATATATATATATATATATATATATATATATATATATATATATATATATATATATATATATATATATATATATATATATATATATATATATATATATATATATATTGTTATATTTTACGTGTATTTTATATATATTTTGTGAGTTATATTTTACTTATTGTTATGCTGTTGTATCATTATTATTATTATTGTGGAAATAATTATATTTTGAGGTTGTGTTTTTATACACAAATCCCGGCACGACACTGAATACTGTTATGCGAGTATAGAGACTACTGTACTACCGGCCCGAAAATCACGTAGCCCAATAGAGCGCGCTGCAATTCGAGAAGGCCATAAAAATTCGCTCCTCTTGGCGTTAAATGCGGCCAGAAAGACCGTACATTCGGCGGGTGGAGCAAGAAAAAGTCATGTTTCATTGTGATAGTAAATGGTTAATAATAAACACGTTAACAATGGCGGCGTTTCATCCCCCATGTATGTGATTTTTCGCGTATATTTGTTTTTAAATTACTGAGAGAATATTGTGAGATTAGGTCTAAAATATGTTTAGTTCATAACATAAGTTATTATATTTACTCCATAGATTATTGTACTCTGTCCATTTAGTTGGACAGCAGGACGTAGTCCAGCAATTTTCTCCAGATAGTATTTGTCTTTTTTAGCTATTTTTGGAACAAGCAAATATCTTCTCCCTGGAGACGACGATATTAATATTGAGCTCCTTCTTGAGCAGGGAAACAGAAGAATCCCCTGGTGATTTTGTGGACGAAGATAATTCAGTTGACGGGCCCCTCAGTGTGGTTCGAGAACGAATAGTGGCTGAACTGGTACCTGCTACTGGCATGTTAGATGAAAAAAACGACAGACTTCATTCCCCCAAACTTCGAATATCAAGAAGATTTCAACTATATCGAGAAAAGTTTAAGACTACATACAAATGTACACTGCCGGCCAAAATTATTAGATCACACAATAATTTTATGTGAATGTTTATATAAAATTTGTTATCCCGTTGGTTTTGCATGAGGAGCGTAACAAAAATTATTAAAATTCAATTATTTTATTACACGCCATTATATTGCAAAAATTGATAAAATAAACTTTAACTTAAAAAATTTTAAAAATCTCAAACATGAAATTTTAGCACACCCATGAAGAAAATTGTCAATACCGAGCGTTTCCACCCTTAGATCGTATGACAGCTTCACATCTTCACCTCATGCTCAAAATAAGCTCCCTTATGTCTCCTTTATCGATGTCGTTCCAAATCTCAGAAATGGAAGCAGTAAGTCCATCAAAGTCGTTCGGAGAATTTGGAAGTGCTCTGAAGCATCTACCAATCATGTCCCATACATGCTCGATGGGGTTAAGGTCAGGACTATTAGTTGGCCAATTCATAGTATCAATATTTGCACGACGGAGAAAATTTTGTGTCACCTGAGCTGTGTGTGGCCGAGCATTATCTTGCATAAAAACGAAATCAGCACCAAAGTTTTCAGCATATGGCACCACATGAGGTTCAAGAATGTCCGTAATGTAACGAACAGCATTAACATTGCCCCTTCGAAGCGTCACTAGCTCCGTACGTCCTCCCAAAGAGATGCCTCCCCAAAACATAACACTGCCACCACCATGACGAATATCTTCAACGAAGTTGCACTGTGCGTATCGTTGTCCAGGTCTTCGATAAACTCGTACGCGTCTATCTGAATGGTAAAGGGAAAATCTTGACTCGTCGGTAAACAAAACTCGACTCCAATCGGCCGGTTCCCAATTAACGTGCATTCTCGCAAATTGAAGTTTATTTCTCCGGTGCTCTACGGTCAAACGCGGCCCTCTAGCTGGGATCCGTGGGGTCAAGTTTCCTTCCCTTGAGCGTCTTCTTACGGTTCTTGAGCTTATTTGGATTCCATAAGTCCTTCTAGCCACATTTTGCACCTCGGGAGCTGTTAATGTCCGGTTTCGAAGGACTTGTTGGACCATGTAGCGATCCTGGACAGCATTGGTAACGCGTCTACGACCCTGACCTGGTCTTCTTTGATGATCCCCATTTTCCCTATTCTTTCTTAAAACATACGAAACTGCAGATTGAGTCACGCCAAGTCTTTCTGAGATATATCGCTGACTACGTTCCTCCACTAATGTTACCACTCTAACACAATTCTCTAAGGATAATGCATTTCTAACCCGACCTTGCACATTCATTTTCAGGTTTTAAGGGGGAAAAATGAAAACAAAATCAGTGTTTACCCGTTTAAGATAAAATTAACACTGAGGTGAAAAGTATCCAAACTGATAATTTATTATTACAGGTAAAGAAACTGCGATATGGAACTCGAAACGAAGTTTAGATAACAAACATGATTATAGCAGATTAAAAAAAAATTCACCTGCAACAAATTATCAACAGAAATTTTAATTCGCATTTCTTAGGTGATCTAATAATTTTGGCCGGCAGTGTATTTGAATGAAATTTTACTGTGAAAAATGTATCCTATTCTGGTGTCTAGAGGGCAGTGATAATTGCTTCATAAGTTTTCATTTACGTAGTGATTTTGACCTGATGTCCAATTTTCGGGACATATTTTTTTTTGGGCAAATAAAAATTTTCAAAAAAATTCAGAGACGTTTTTGTAACGTTGTAGTCTCAGAGCTGAGGAGGATATATATTTTGGAACATCATTCGTCAACAATAAGAAATAACAATAAGGGTTAAATGTTTGAAGGAATCTACCTTTCTTCTGCTCATCAATATTTGGCGATACTTTTTCAGAGTCGTTTCACGCTCTTGTGGATTCGCCACTTTGTAATCGACGCTGGTCTTAAGTTTCAAGTCTCCAATATTTTTTTCTGCGTAGGCTAAAGCTGTAACATCATCTGGGTGATTTTGCCCTTCTATAGGTTGTAAAGTCATGAAGTCTTCCCACTAAAGCAAACGAAAAAAAACTTTGATCGCACTTTACAATAATATTTTCTCTTCGTTATATCAATACTCAATAAAACAAATATAAATTACACAACATTAATTTGAAATTAAATGTTGTTTGCACATTATTTAGTTAGCTAATCAAGTTGATATTCTACAAAATATAATTCAAAGTTAACTTGATACAAAATCAAATCATGAAAAATATACAAGTTGGTCCATGGTAAAGTCAATACGCCACATAAAGGAAACAAGGAAAATACTTCAATAATTTGAAAAATCATCAAAAAACTTTCCAAGGTTGCTGTTTATATGTATTCCGTGACGAGAATTATACATTCACAAACCAACAGTCAATTATAGAAATCGTCAAGTCACCCCTACGCAATTGAGACACTAAATTTTATTGGGTGTTGTAATCTGTCAAAGGTAAATCAGAAACTAAGCTAAAGAAACACCAATATTTAATTTTTGGATTTACGAAAAACTTATATTCAGTTTGGATAGCTCAACATACATATACTGTAGCGAATATTTTATTCGCATATGAATACCAACAGTTCAGCAACTAACTCAAAGTTTCAACTATGAAGTTAATATTTAGGCACACACATTTAAAAAACTGCATTTTTTTCCGCGCTGGCATTTTTAATATATGTATATATATATATATATATATATATATATATATATATATATATATATATATATATATATATATATATATATATATATATATATATATATATATATATATATATATATATATATATATATATATATATATATATATATATATATATATATATATTATTATTGATTTTGAGGTTCTCGCTGAGATAATCTGGTTGTATGGTTTCAAGTGATCATTGAAAGCCAATGGTTATTCAAGGAAAATCATCATCCGTACATCAAAGGAACCACCGACCGAATAGGACGATTATTGCCAGAACAACATCAATAATATATTCACGACGCTCAAGAAGATTGGCTAACTTGAGGAATCCAAAGGATAAAATTTCATTAGAAGGACAGGAAGTTTACGAGACCATGCAATTATTGTGACGGCACATACATTGGTCAAACTAACCGACGAATTAGTGTGAGGAGGTCAGGAGGGCCGAATACAAAATGCAGTACAGCAATGAGATCTTACTTCGTCTCTTTCGTCACATATACTTGACACAGGAAATAAAATCGTCTTCTCCAACACTAGAATGATTGACTGAACTGCTAGCGCCTACACACCAGAATCACCAGAGAGGCGATCGAGATAGAGAAAGCAAGAAGTTGTTTTGAACACCCAAAATGAAGCGTTAGTTAGTTGAGTATGTTAGGTACCCTGGCTAGTATTTGGGAGGTCTCGGGTTCAAACCCCGGGGCCGACTGGTATGCCATGAGTTTTTTTCAGAGGTTTCCTCATAGTAATGTAAGTAACTGCTTGCAAATTTATAAGGCGAATGCTGAGCTAGCTTCACAGCTTCTCTAATTGAATAAGAGGGCTGAAATTTCGTAAGTGGATACGGTTGATGTTCGTAAAGAACTTTAACAGCAGCTATTTTCATGTAGAAATTGTTTAATAATGCTAAAAAGAACGTCGAACGGTCAAAGAAGAATACGTTGGAGTGTTACCGAATACACTAATTTTTCTCTGTTCCGACTATAGAATATTATAATAACATAACCTTTTCTACTTGTCTGCATAGTGCATAGTATTTATTTGAATTTAGAAATTTGCAGTGTCACTAATTATAAACTGAAATTCAATAGATATTTACACATTTAGGAATGGCAGATAATCCATTTGGTTGGGATTTACTTTACAACAGTATCAGAAATGACGTGAAAAGTAATCAAGATTTACTTGTTAGCTTGGTTCATTTTACTCTAGTTTCCAATGGATTCAAATGTATAGGTTTAGGTGAATCGAAAGTCCTTACTGGGGATGAAATTAAAAATGAAACCTTGCCAGAGGGTTGGAGAGATAATTATGCCATAAGATACATTTATCAAGGGGTATTGTACAACTTGAAGGGTACCACAATGGACGATGCAATTATGTTGAACCTGATAAGAGTAGATGAAAGAAATGTTTCATTTATACAACTAAATACAAGAGCAGTTGTCAAACGAACAGGATCTCTGAATGATATGATTCCAGACTATCCAGCCATGATAGAGGTAATTAAAAAACAACTCATCGACAAAGTGATAACTTCAAATAAAGCTCGAGATACTTCAACTCAAACTGTTTCACCTCAAAACATTGTTGAAGTACCTAGAAGTACTACATCAAGTTCTCCAATACATTCTAATAATTTATTCGAAGATAGGGACTACCGGGGAGAGTCATTTGGCAGATTTCTTGATCCTGTAGGAAGAAATGATTTAGATCCGTTTGGAATGGATCCATTAAGAATAACACGCCCAAATCGCAATAGTGGGACTGGAGGAGGAATGTTATTTCAACCACCTGGAGGTTTTGGTCCAGCTCGTCCTTTTCCATCAGGAATGCCTCCAGGGGCCATACCTCCTGGGGCAAGGTTCGATCCTTTCAGACCTCCAGATGTTGATCACTGGACTGGAAGGAGAACTGGTCGCCCTGACAATGATGAATTTCCACCTCCAGGATATGATGATATGTTTATGTAATGGATGAAATGAATAATTTCAATCCATCATGTGAAACTTGTATAATATTTTTTCTTAGTAATTTAAGTTTTTTTAAAATATACTCTTGTAGTTTGAATGTAATAATAGACTATTTTTTATAGTGGTAATGGATGTTAGTGATGAATTCATATTTTTAAAGCAATTTTGAGACTTACTATACCATATTCAATGTTTCAAAAAACTGTTGTCAAACTTACTGACAAAATATAAATTCATCTGATGATGCAATCTGAATGAAGTCTTTTTGTAATGCCTATGCCCAAATGAGATTATAGGAATGTCTAGCATTGTTATATATCTGTTATAAAAGTTAAATGAAAAACTAATTCATTCGTTTATGTTTGACAAGTTAGCAGTTGATAAAGACTAAGTTATCCCTTGAACTGAAAATTTGAAATGGAAGAGAATTTTAGTTAAACTTCTATTGAAATTATGAAACAATACTTCAATAATGTGTTGCTTTCATTGCAACAGTGAATGTTTTAAGTTTGAGTATACAATAGACACATAAAATATTCATTATATTTCACCTCATTGATATTTAATGGAGCACTTAATTATCATGTTTTTTTACTAGTGTCATAATTATGAAAAATTCACGCACCTGCTCTTGTCTAGATTCCCATTTGGCCTTTCTTGTTCTGTATTTATTCAGAAGCCTTGTGAACTTGGGATCAAGTTTTAAGTCCAAAGTAGATTGTGATAAAGTCAAAAGAAAGTATTCTAGTTCTTTAACTTTTTTCTTCCTAGCTACTTTTGCTTTCACTGCGGCAGTAGCTCGTTCAATTATCCTATGAAATATTAAAGCAATGCAAATCTAATGAAGTTGAAAATAAATATATACCTTTTGCAATTTAGTCCCTGCCTGCTTTTTTCTGTTCGCAACAAATATATGTAGCAGCATGTACAAAATAGAAATACATTCGGATTTTAATTTCATTAAAAACAGGTTTTTCATGTTATATTAGTGAATGCAGAAATAACTAAAATTGTAATACTCACATGCTGAAAGTGAGTATTCAATCTTGAGGGTCTAATAATGTTAAGGGTTACAATATAATATAAAGGGCATTATAAGGTCTAAAAACAATGTGCTAATCGAGTATTATTCTCCTGGTGAACTAAACTTATATTTAATCTAGTAAAAATTCATTATGTAATGAAAGACAATGTTGTTCAACTTCAGGTATAAGATTTTGCTTTTTGATTAAATAAGGTAATTGTATAATTATTACAAGATTTGGAACTCTTCTACAGTCAGCGTTCTTGAGGAAGCTGAAGAAATTGAATTTCATAGAAAAACCTCTACTATTAAGTTGGAATGAAATAGTCCAGAACATTTTAAAATAATTTTACAATAAATTTATTATTCATTTAGTGAGCTCTATTTGAAATTATTGAACAGCTGTCTTTCAGTATTTCTAAGCATTGCATTGAAATATTATTTACTTAATTACTTTCTCAGCTAGTTTCGAACAGAGTAAATAGAATTGAATGTCAAATAATACGAGCATATAATTGAAATAAAATAAATATCATAAAAATGATAAGCGAACATTTGTTGATTTGTTAAATACTAGTTTTAGACATTTCCTTGGCTTTTTACACAACTTAAACTTTATCTTCTATGAAGAACAACTATTGCTAGTAAGAAATTATTTGATTATTTTTCATGTAACAAGTTTTAAATGAGTTCCTCAAATTCAAGAGAATCGTCACTTATAGTCTATATATCAGTTGTATATATTATGGCACATTGCTTCAGAAACCAGATGAGCTTTAAAAGAATAGTTACATGAAATAACTTTTTCTATAGGTATTTCGAAATAAATGAATCAAAGGCATTTTTGGCAATAGGTTGGTATCTATGACTTAAAAATTTTACACGGGATTTTATCCTTTTTAGAAGTATTATCGAATGAGGTGCCAGAATGGATTGAAGTCCCTTTCCTTTTACACCGGCATATATATATATATATATATATATATATATATACATATATATAATATATATATATATATATATATATATATATATATATATACATATATATATATATATATATATATATATATATATATATATATATATATATATCATATATATATATATATATATATATATATATATATATATATATATATATATATATATATATATATATATATATATATATATATATATATATATATATATATATATATATATATATATATATATATAAATAATATATATATATACAGAGTGGACCACGACGAACTCCATCGATCGATATCTCAGAAACTGAATGTAGGAAAAATTTGAAATTTTGGGAACTTGCTAGATGTCTTGGGGCCTATACCTATAGCTAAAATATTTTCATCTATTGGGCACTTCCGGTTGTACCGGAAATAGACCCTATGTCGCTTATTTCAAATGGGATACCCTATATATTATTACATTTTTTTATTCTACTTAAGAATCTAGGCAGATTCTATGCATCATGTCCTATACCTAAGTCTAAGTGTTTTTGACATATTCAGGTCTTTATGTCAAAATCGACGATTGCAATCGTTCCTATAAGAAAGCCTTTTTTACTTACTTTGGGTTAGATAGATAGAGTGTTTAAAAAATAAGATCTAAAATGAGATTGAGGAAACAGACAAAAATCAAATGGAAATACCCCATTTTTCTTATTTTGTAGTATTTAGCATTTAGAAACAAGGTAACTTTGTATGAGGTTATCTATACCTAAAATTTGAAGTTTTCGAAATATTGCCAATTTAATATTTCATATGACGATTTTGCATTTAATCGTTAAGCTATTAGATCTAGGATAGCCATGTATATATTGTATATATATATACATATATATATATATATATATAAATATATATATATATAATAATATATATATATATATATATATATATATATATATATATATATATATATATATATATATATATATATATATATATAGGTATATATACAGGTGTCCTAATTGCCATGGGCCACTATTGGTATCTCTGTGATTATGAGAACTCCAAAGTTGGTCAAATTAGACAAAATGTGCAGTTTTTGGAGGACATTGAAAATCTAGTTTCATATTAGAAAAAAAAATTGCTCAAAACTATTTGATAGAATATCTCAAAAAGTATAATTTTTACGAAAAAATAGTAAAGGAAAAAATGTATGCATTTCAGACGTTCTTCAACTTGGTATTTTTAAAGAAAATTTGGTTCGTCTAGTTTTCGAGATATTACCATCAACTTAGTTCTTTCAAATACGGACCTGTATTTTTTATTCCATTTCTTAAAGAAACGTTTTTCTGATTTTAACGATGTATCACAAGTCCATATTTGTTTGCATTTTAATGATAAAAATACAAAATTCAAGTTTTATTGTGTTTAAAAAAAATGAGAACATCAGAGATGGCTTAGACTACCAATAAAACAATTGCTTATTTTAATAACAAAAACAGACTGTTGCAGCGTATAATGGCAGAAACTGTTTATTAAAATTTTAAACATTCAAACTTTTTAGCATTTGATTAAATTCAAGTTATCTAATAAACCTTAAAACGTCCTTATTTTTTAAAATTACCTTTTCCAAAATTCAAAGTGGATGATACAAACCTAATGCATTTATTTCATCTTTCCCATTCTCTGTAGAAGGATTATTGAATGATCCATATTGTAGCAAATTTCGCTCTTTTTAGCCTTGCAAAAATTATTCGATTCGCCTTTCGTGGTACAAATTTTGATACATTTGAAAGACTCTTTCAGCACCTCGAAATGCCTTTGCATAACACAAGAATAAATCTAATTTTTCCCATTGGAAAACGCAACCATGTTGGTTTAAACTTACTCTGACAAGACAAATGTGTTCCGGATCATAGGCTTTTATGAGCAATTGTTTCTCTTTGCTCTATGATTAAACCTATGATAAAATGAAAAAAGTGCCAAAAAAGTCAAACACTAGTTTTTTACCATTTAAATACAATCGAAAATGGACATGGTGATACATCGTAGAAATCAAAAAAAAATTTATTTTAAAATTTGGAATGAAAAATGCAGGCCCGTATTTAAAAAACAAAGTTGAATGTGATATCTCGAAAACTAGACGAAACAAATTTCCTTAAAACATACCAGCTTGAAGAATGTCTAAAATGCGAGAACTTTATAATATATATATATATATATATATATATATATATATATATATATATATATATATATATATATATATATACATATATACATTTTTTGATGTACATATTCTACAGAACTACTTTGTACCCCTCGAAATTCATAATAAGCGATCGCTGTTATCCGAATGTTATAGGCTATACCAACCTACTTATTCATTATATAATCAATTTGCAAAAACCATTCTAATTTAATTTTCACACGTTTCTATGTACACAATAGGCAGTGGCGGAGGGCAGGACCTCTATTTGATGTGGGCCAGGCGCGTAGATAGGTTTGTGTCTTGGGGGGGTCAGGGTACTACGCCGAAGAGAAAATCGCGGGGCGATAATTTCTGGTGGGTTAATAAAATGACTCAGGGGAAATTTATTGGAGTACTATTCAGGTAACTTTTATTTTGCAAAAAATGATTTTTGCCGGCTATTTTTAGCTTTCTTTCGTTCACGTTAGTCACTATACCTAACTAACCCTAAAAGGTAAAATTAAAAAATAAATGCAAGAATAATATACTTTTAATCTAATTTATATCTAAAAAAATCATTAAGTCAACAAAAACATTACACATTATTAAATATATGTTAACAAAATTTAAAAAAAACACTATCCACCTTTCAGATAATAATCTTATTTAAAGGAACAAATTAAATCTACAAAAAGATAACAGAAACACGTTTTTTTCCATAGAATATCATAGGTAAAAATAATTTTAAAAATATTCCGTTTGTCAGCCAATTTAACTACTAGCCTAGATAGTATACATAGTAATTCAACAACATAATATGCAATATCTTGAAATACACAACCATAAGCTGAAAAAGATTATAATACAAAATCTAGTTTTCTTGTACGTTGCTTGGAAAATCTATCAATAACAGCATCAATATTCAACTCAATATCTTTGTGTATATTTAATAGAGTTAAACCGACTAATCTTTCCTGGCCCATCGTGGACCTTAACCACGATTTAAGCCTCTTGAGTGTGGAAAATGAACGCTCAGCACTTGCAACACTTACTGGCATAACAGAAATAATCTGAAGCAGTGTATATGTTGGGAAATATTTCGTGATTGCAGAGCTCTAAGGTATCTTATGCCGTTTCTGGTAAAACATTTGTTTAATTTTTTGTTTCTCTCCATTTATTTATCCAAATATCCATTTCTGATCGCAACAAATCTGTCAAAAATTCTACGGAATCATTTTTGAATTTATTGAGATATCCGGAAACTTTAATTATTAAAGGCGCTAAGTCGGCATTGCTTTGGTTTAAAATATTAATTGATATAAAGCTATTGATATCTAAAATTTTGAAAAGATCGGAATTAAAACGGAACTCGATATTTAGAAAAATGTTTTCTAAAAGGAGTATGTAAATTGACACTCTAAAATATTCCTCAGGGAGTTTTGTTTGAATATTACTGCGTTTAATCTGTGTGGAATTTTTTCTTGGCAGCAATATTGGAATATCTAATTTTTGATAAAAATCGGTTACTTCTTCAGAAATACCTTTGAAAACATTTTCAGCGTTCTCCCTCTTTTTCTTGAACACTGATAATATATTATTCATTAAAGACTGAGCAGAAATTTTGTCGACTCTTAGTTTGTAAAATTTTACTTATGCTTACAGTGATATTTAAAACATGCGACAAGCAATGAAGAGAAACTAAAAAATTAGTTTTCAGCATTGCGTCCATTAATCTTTGAGCTTTTGAAGATGACTCAGATTCTTTCCACTGCGCTATTAGTTGTAAAGTTCCTATGATACTTTCAAAAGAAACTAAAATAAAAAAATCTAAGAACAGCCGTATGGCGTTCTGTCCATCTATTTTCGTATAAGCTTTCCAAAACATTGGGGTTTATAGATTTCAAAACATATTGTCTTTTAGATGATGCGTGAAAAAAGGCAATAGTTTCTTTTATGGTGCTTACTGCATTACGAATATCTTGGACATTGCTAGATTTTGATATTGATAAATTAAGTGAATGGCTATAACAAGGACATTTGCAAGAATTTTTCAAGGATTTTTGAATTTCGGCAACTGCTCCTTTTTGGTCAGATAGCATAACACTACACGTATCTGTGCCAATCCCAACGCAATTCTCAAAAGGCAATCCAACTTTTTGAAAAAATGAAATTTTCGTTTTTCCCAGCATTTTCCCATTCAAAATTGTCTCTTTAGTAGAATCATCATAATTAGTTTTATGACAATCGATGAATCCTAGGAAGTCCTCGCGAAGAATATTTTGACGATCTAGATATCTCACTAAAATTGACATTTGTGATACCTTACTCATGTCGATTGTTTCATCAAAAATTATACTGTAAAGTTTATTGACTGATATTTTCGAGATAATTGCATTTAAGATTTCGTCCCCACAACAATTAATTAATTCGTGTTGTATAGTAGGACTTATGTATTTAGTACGGGAAGTAGCCGTTTCAAAATGAGATTTTAATTTTAAGTCATCGCCACACGTCTGAATACGGTGTCGAATAATTTCCCTTAAATTGCCTTCATTTATTTTTGAGATTTCTGACAATTCTGACTCAGTTCTGTAACCACGAAAAGCAATACCCTGTTTTCCCAAAAAAATGATGCTGTTAACTATAGGTATTAATTTTCCCCTCTTCTCTTCAACTTGGACCATTCGGCCAGAATTAATCATGTTTGTTATTTCCCTTTCAGGATTATTAAAAGTTGCGGAAAAAATTTCCCCAATTGAAACAGCATCTTTATGATACTTATTAGAATTATGTGATAATAAATACCCATCTTTTCCAAGCAACTTTGAAAATTTGTTTAAAGGAACAGTAACCAGAGATTTAAGGGGAATATTTTTATGCATTCCTCCTTGTTTTGCAAATAAAACGCAATATTTGCAGAATAATCCTCTACTTGACTTTTCTTTTTGGTTTTTTTCGTGAATATGGATACATAAAATTGTGGTCTGGAACGAAATAGTTTTTTAATATATTTACTTTGTCCAGGTCGCTAATATTTGTTCGGTAGACATACTCTACAATATCCACATCTTCTGCAAATTTCCCTGCTTCAGGTAGAGGCTTATCTATAACTTCAACGGCTTGACCAGCTGCATCGTGATTTACTGGTTCAATAATACAATTTGTACTTGGCCCCGGTTCATTTACTTCATAATGCCTTTCTTTGTCTGATTCTGATTGTTTAGTTTTTTTGACAAAAAAAGAATCCACGGTGGGTTGGCCTTTCCGCTTGCTCATTTTCAGCAAACTAAATCAAATATAACTGCAAATTGCAATACCTGAATAAATTTCTCTAATAAAAAATATATACTTAATTATAAACTACTAATTTTGAGAAATTTGAAAAGTATGTACTTACAAATAATCTACGTGGACACTTACTACACTATTTACCTACATGCTACACTCTATCAGGTTACTAAAATGAATGGAAAATAAAACCCCGAATTCTTGTTTATATAGACTTATTCAGGAATTCTCTTATAAAACATCCAGTTGTAAGACGGTAGGTTTTCCTTTCATATTATACATGTTGCAATTAGTTAGTTCTCAAGTTTGGAAAGTCAAATTTTAAAATTTTGTATTGTACCTATTCCATAATATCATAAACTTTATTACTAGACCCGAGTACCCGACGGACTGATAACCTGACGCAAGAGATAGAAAATTCCCCAAATGGAAGTCTGTATAGGTTGCTCGCTGTCTTCATAACCAAACATGCTTTTCTTTTTGGCTACTCTTTTACTTTTAAAGCCTTTAGGCAGATCATAACTGCTTTTCTCATTAATTTTGTTCAAAACCGAATCACAATCACTAAGTGTGTCTGCTTGTTCTGTTTGATTTTTTAAGCATTCGATGCATTGAACAACTTCGTCAGATTGAGTTATATATCCTTCACTGCCCCAGTTTTGATCTCCCACCTGGTGTCTGATAAAGGCTTCAGTTTGCCTTTGATTAATTTCCAGCATTTGCTGGAACTTGAAAAAGGCAAATAAATTTTCTCAATAAAACCAGAAAATGTTTTTGCTACCACAGAAGAATTTGCTATTTCTACTAACAGCAGATTCAACTATGACAACCGCATGGTATCAAAAATGTCCTAGAATTTGTACTTAATATTCGAGTTTCAACTCCACTATTTGAGACTACCATATTTGTACCATTGTCATATTCTTGGCCACGACAGTTTTGAATATCCAGGCAATATTTTTTCTATCTCTCCCAGTATCTTATTAATTAAATATTCTTCAGTCGTCTCAGTGACAGCAAGAAATCCGTTTTCTTCTATTGTGTTGATTGATGTATTACAATATCTTAAGATAGCTGACATTTGTTTAATTTTTTTACAGTCTCTAGTAGTGCAGTTCACTAAAAAAAATATATTGTCAAATCACTGACTTGACTTGAACTTTAGAAATCATATTTATTTGTAGACTAAAATATCAAAATGAAACAAACAGAATAAAATCAAAACAAAATAAATTAAAATAAATTCTTGTTCACACCCAATAAAAAGATATTTGTGTAAAAAAAATTAATTATAACCAGTATCCTATGAAGGGTTAATTTTGATAGTATGAAGGTAAAGTAAGGAACACTTACCATTTTATAAAAAATCAAACCTTTGAAATTGCAGTCAGCAGGTATTCAGCACTTAATTTAAAAAAAAAAAGTAGTAAACAAAATATTATACAACACAACACTTAACAAAATAAAAATAACTTTAAATGTAAAAATTAATAGGATTACTTGTTTTTAACTTGTTGCGCGGTCCAGTGAACTAACCAGTTTAAAAACGCCATTGGCGATGCATCGTTTTTATAGCGCTCCAGGCATTATTCATGTCTGAACAGGAAAAATCAAGAAACTACCGCCTGACATGTTCTCGCAACATAGGAATCATGTGTATTTATACCTAATCCTATTTAAATTCTTAACTTTTATTTTAAAATTATTTTGTTTTGTATTGCACATTTTTTTGCAATTTTTTGACCCTGGCTTTTGGCGCCCCTAAAGGATGGCCCCCGTGTGCATTGCACACTTCGCACATATGGTAGCGGAGGGCCTGCCGCCACTGACAATAGGTAGGTACCTATACGTTTTTAGAGAACAAATCTAAAGCAACCCATTTCATCCTCAGTGTATCAAAACTCTTTCTTGAAGAATCTTGACTTCGAAGAAAGTTTCCTTCTTTTACTTGCCGAGAATGTGCGACGTTTGTCTTATATATATTCTATTTCTGTTTAGCGATTCTTCTCAATTTAGTTCATATTATATTAATTGATGAATCTAAGGAATGCTGTATTGAAAACTAGTCAAGAGCCAACTTATTACCTACTGAACGATTAAATAGCACAATTGAATGCACAATATGGCATCGTGATAAATGTAGAATAATTCTTAGTTTTATCTTACTTTCTAACGGGGTGAAAGTTTCTGTAAAAATTAATATTAACCTGCCTTTCAGATCAGCTTCCATTATTCTCATATCAATAAAAGCGTGCATATTGAACAGAGCTGGCGGTAAACGCTTTTGTCTAAGACAACTTATCTTGGTGTCTTTCACGAGGCCGCATATGGAAACTGGAAAGTAATCTACTCTATTCAAATAGAAAGTATTCAGTTTCTTGAGGAGGACATCAGCCTTCGTCAAATCAAAGGCAAGTTTTCTTCGGACTAAAGCTACTTTTCTTTCCATCATTATATGTATTGCTTCAGTAACTCTGGGGTCGATTTCTAAATGATCGCGGCTGATCTTTTGACTCTCGGCCAAGGCGTCATTACGAATCAGTATTGCGGAGTATCGTTCAATCAAAACAGCAATTTTTTCTCTGTATTTCTTTTTATTTTCATTAGCTACCCTCTCGATTCGATCGTTTTCTGCCTTAATCATAGCTTGTTCTAGACTGAGTACGTCATAACCTTTTGAGTCTGGCACCTCAGATACCTGTTGCCACCTTGGATTGGATTCAAGAATGAAGCTGTAACAAATTTACTTTAAATAATTTATATGATTTCAACAATGATGTTTAATTGTGATAAATCTCCTTAGAAGGCCGGTAGTATCATGAATATTCTGAAATTTTTGAGTTAAAATTGGATTTTGTTCGATCATTGAAACGATCTGCCGTTGTGATCCCAACCAAGTTACTTTACTTTTACGTATATTTTTTACTACGAACATAGCAATAAGTAATTTGAGACAGAATGACGATAATTCAAAAATGAAACAAAATGTCTTTTTCAAAATGGATATTCTTAAATTTATTAATATGTGAAAAAACTGCAAGTTTTCGGATGATAGAATTATACTTTCACACATATCTAGGGGAGAGGAGGGTAAGATGGAGATCCTAAGGGATTTTATTTATTTTCAGCCCCAATTATAGTGAAACTATGAATCCTTCTGATGTACTGCTATCGCCTGAATTTCAGTAAGATAGAAATTCCAGATAACCATCTTACCCGCCCTCTCCATCGTACCCTCCTCTTCCCTATGCATCATTACACATATTCTTCATACTCCCTTACCTCCCGCCTGAAACTCCTTCTCAAACCCCCCTCTTTATCCCCCTTCCGCTGGTTTGAAGTACCCTCAACATGTGGATAATGCGACCTGTTTTTTTAGTATAAGAACGACTGAATTTCTCACTAACATCACTCCAACTACTTCAATGCTCTTTCAGTAATTGTTGAATGCTCTCTATGCACTACAATTCCTTTGAAATTCATAGGTCAATAGTATTTTTGACCCAATAATACTCAGGATACAGGCGGTCAAAAAAAGGTGAAATTTCTCAAAATGTCTAGTGTGCTTCATTTAAATTCCTGGTATTTCAGTATTTCACAATCTACTCTATTTTACCCTTGATTTAATATCCAACACCTATATTTAATCAGCCTCTCTTCATAATTGTTGGTAATCATCAAAATTAATTATTAGTTCTAATGAATGAATTTGAACGCTCAAAAAAGTCATAGCTAGTAGTTAAAGTACAAATTGCATGATACGGGCTCATATTCAAGTTATAATTACAATAGAAACCTTCAAACCAAAAATTAGTGCTAGCATACAAAATTACATTTACTACAATAAATTAATTGAAATATCTTCAACCAATGTAATATGTAAATAATACATATTGTGAATGAATAAATGAGTAAATAAAAAAATGACATTAAAAAAAATAAAGTGTACAACGAATTTAAAATTAACTTTCCACAAATCATGCAATGTATCTTAGGAGGAAGAGGGGAGTCGTCGTCACTCTCGTCTACCTACTCCCCGCGAGCAATGATCATCAATTTCCTCATCGACGTCTTCATCGTTGAAGTCAGCCTCTGGAGAGTTAAGGAAGTCTTCAGATAAATTTAATTCTCTCATAAAGATAGAGCCTAATGGACGAAAAAAATTTCGAAAACGACTAACCTCCAAAAATCCGTCGTGCTCAACAAAAGGACTCACTGACGTTCGTCAATAAGTGAGTCTGAAGTGAGTGAAAAAAGTCCATAGACTTATGAGCTAGGCTTGGAAAGAATATAGATTAGAGTTTACTTATTTAAAGTTTAACTATCTTCATCGTTGTAGCGTTTCATGTTTTAGCCAGTTATAAATATTTTTATTCAATAAATATAAGAATTTGCTTCTCATAATTATCAATAATTTCTTGATATATATTATGGGTAATGGAAATAATATAAGACTAATGAATTTTGAGTCTGAAAAATAATGTTGATTTCTTAGGAGGAGATGAGTGTGCAGTGTCAGTATACCATATATGGGTGACCGAGCAAATTATTAAAATTATGCAGATATAACAGGCCCGCAGTGCCCGCGGCGCGGCTGGGCTACGTCTGTTAAGGGGCCCCCGCCGACCGCGGCAATAATTTTAAATCACATGATTTTTTCAAAACAAAACAAATGCATGTGTCATTTGTTTCAAATTGCATGAGTTACTGCTAGCTCTATAGTGAAATTTCAATAGTAATACAGTTGAAAACAAATAAAGCATACTCAATGAGAATTTATCTCATAGTAGAATTTTGTTAGAAATTAAATGATATTTGCGTTAATAAATAATGAACAGTTAATTTCAAAGGAGTAAAATACCCTTCAGGAATATAGTCGTCATCTTCTGGATGAAATGTATAGGCGAAAACGTTTGCATCTTGTCCACAAGTGAAAAAAAATTTCTCGTCGTTACTGAATGCCATCTTTGGTATAAAACCGTTCAGGTTTTCGTGCATCGCTATTGTCCAGTAATCACGCAAATCTCGAAAATCGTTAGGGTTCACTTTGTTAATCCGAATGGTGCCATCTTGCATAGCAAATATCAAATATTTCTTGTTGTAACTGAAATGAAATGAATTATGTCAAGCGCACTATATATATATATATATATATATATATATATATATATATATATATATATATATATATATATATATATATATATATATATATATATATATGTATATATATATATATATATATATATATATATATATATATATATATATATATATATATATTATATATATATATATATATATATATATTATATTTATATATATATATATAATATATATATATATATATATATATATATATATATATATATATATATATATATATATATATATAAATATATATATATGTATATATATATATATATATATATATATATATATATATATAAATATATATATATATAAATATATATATATATATATATATATATATATATATATGAGTCGGTCAGCGCCAGAGCAATGTTACGAGAAAAACATTGTCAAAAAGGGGTCTTAAACTTATGGTCAATTTTCAGCATAACTAACCGCTTTTATTGCTGCGTGTATTATAATCAATACAGAATACAATGATCCTAACAAAAATAATAGTACAGGTGGTTAACACTAAGAAAAAAAAAACAGTTGGGCCACTGTGGCATCGAACTAATTCAAAAGGAGAAGTATTTTCCAGTTATCTTCCAGTCGTCTTCATCTTCGCTCATCATATCAGTAGGTATCTTGCGCGGTATTATTAGTGACCAACGAGTGATAAAACTCATGATATACTTGAGGTACATAAGAAAGAAGAGTTTGTAGGTCCTTGTGTTTGAGTTTGTTAATGGTTCTGCCATTAGGGTATAAAATATTCAGTAGAACGTCTTTCAGTTGGTTAGGGTCTATTCCCCTTTACCCCCCTATTTACGTTATCAAACTCTACAGCTTCATTATTTGAGTACTTTTAGTATAAAATCAATGGTTCTTCAGTGGTGAATTTCAACCACTGTATTTTCAACCATTCCACTTTTGCTGCTCCTTCTCCTTTTTTCTGTTTGTTATTAGATTTTCGAGTTGTTTGGTACTTTTAAAGTTTGCAGTTTCCATTTTTACAATCTCGAATTTATTAGTTTTTCGCGCAGAGGAAATAACTCTGATCCAATCGACTGGTACATAAGTTTCGTTAAAAAACCTTTTCTGTTTTTCGATTGTGCCAAAGTTGCCATCACAGGGCAAGTAAGAATGGCCGGATACAAGAAATTTATGATCGATTACCGTTCGAGAAACTCTGGTGATGTTGCCATGTATGTACAAATTGCAGCCATTTTAAAGTTCCGGTTTTGCCCGCCACACTGGTCACTATACATAATGAGAGTTACATTAGCACGAACTGATTTCTTGAGGACCTCGGGAAGCTATTCCTTCGTGCCAGACATACATGTGTGCCTTTCTCGTTGCTAAATTATGTATACCCAAACAGTATGTCCTAAGTTGTCTTTTATACTAGGCAACCCCTGTCGAAATATTTGGCGTCGGCAATATTTTCATTAAATCAAATGCAATACAGGTGGTGGTGTCTACGTTTTTGGTAGGATCATCCTTCATTCCTTGTCGAGCTGCCTCTGCCTTTCCCAAATGTACTTCTTTTTCTATTTGCAACTTTCTCTTCTCTTCCCTATCTGTACTTTTTATTGCCATTTCCAAACTGTCGTATTTTTACACGTGTCTGAAGCAGGATAACGAAAGTGGAGGTTAAACTCTTCATTGAAAATCTTAGTAAAAATAAACTTTGATACGTTACTATCTGATTCATCGCTCTCAAGATGAAGTTTGTATAATTTCGTAAGATGTAAATCAGGTGAGAGGTACTCACGATGTGGATTCTTACTTCGACTATAGTGCGATATGTACGCATGCAAATTTTTGAATAAAATGTTTGACATGTTCCGTGTCTTCGTGGCTAGTTTTATTTTTGGCAGCATGTTTGCCTCGTTTGTCAACAGGTGGAGTAATACTTTCTCCAGCAGAGGTTTGATTTATTAAGGCTCTAGTTAATCTACCATCAGATACTTTTAATGTGCTTTTGAAAAAGGATTTACAAACAGTTGCCGTATTTCCCACAGCTATGGGCAATGTGTAGATTCGCGTTTTATTGCGCTTATTTGAATCTACCTGTGCTAACCACTTTTTCTTGACTATTAATGTAAGCGGTTTATAGATCAAAATTGTTTAAACATTCAGTGATCTCAAACAGCACTTACATTAGTGAACCGTGTTCACCAAAATATTTTGATTTCAATTTGGTTTAGAAAATTATAGTGGCCCAACTACCACTTAGGTCACTGTGATTTTAGGATTATTGTACATACTGACACCGGCCTAACTGTGTTGCGTGCGCCATCTGTTAGTAAGTAGCAGAAGCGCAGATGGGCCACTGTGGATTTAAAGTGTAGCAAAATATGTAATATTTTGCGTAGTAAACAGCACGGTACAAATTTTGTAGTTGGGCCACTCTGGCGCTGAGCGACTCATATATATATATATATATATATATATATATATATATATATATATATATATATATATATATATATATATATATATATATATATCAAGGGCGTACCCAGGCAATTGTTTTGGGAGGGGCCATGAGCCTGAAGATATATTTGTAGTAACAAAATTGCACCCCCTTGCATGTCAAATAAAATAATTCATTAACTTTATTTAAAAACATTACATGTTAAATACAATCCTCAATATAATTTATGAGATTACTAGTAATAATCACTATGAATATTTCAATTGTAAACGATAATTTGAGCACATTTCCGTAATTGCAATATTATTGACTATGAGAGTGAGTGGTAGATTGACGATGAGAGTGAGTGGTAGATTGATGATGAGATGATATGCCTAATTTAAGGTTGAATTGGGTATGCAAGTGGAGTCTAAATCAAGATTTTTAATTTAAAATCCATTTAAAACACCATGCTATATTAAGTATTTGAAGCTAAAAAATGATCATTTAATACATATTTCAAAAATAGTAACTAGGTGCTTCTACGTCAAAAGTAAAATCGATGACTTCTTGATTTTTGCCATTTTACAGTTTTTTATATTTTTCCACGTCTCCTTTGAGTCTTCTGTGAATTTAAGCACAGATTATAATTTTGTGAAACTTCCACTCACGTTTTTACGCCTTCTTGTACCTAAAAATAAGCGAAAATAAAAAAGGCAAAAAGTTGAAAAAAGACTATATTGTCTCTTGGTTACGTTCCCCTTATAATTCTATCTAAATCAATTTCATAAATATCTGAGACCAAATCCTTCAATTTGCGCTGTTATAGAACTTAAGATAGGTCAGCGGATCGAATCCTGGCCGGTCCAACGAAATAATGCGGAGCCACCTCTCGGAAAGTAATGGCAAAGCACCGAGAAGTATTCTGCCTTGTAAAGCCTCTCTACAAAGACGTTCGGAACCGCCGTAAAACTGTAGGTCCCTCCTATTCGTGTATCACTGTCTCACGCACAATACAGATAGTTGTGGAGAGGTCGCCTACACCCGAAATCAGTTAAGGCACTTGGAGAAGAAGAAGATAAAACTTTGTACGACCAAGGATCATATGGATAGAAGTCAAAAGTGATTTGAAATGCCGGAAAATATATACCTAGGTATGCAAACGGTAAATGGGTAAAAATTGGAATTTGCGCTACTCACCCTAAAACGGCCGCATCTTTGGTTATCAGACACCTATCACCAATTTTCAATAGTTGAATGAAAGATTTTGCTTTATTTAACTCCAATTTTACTATAGATTTATATTTAAACGAATAAATATTTTGCATTCGATTAAACGATAAGCCATAATTTACCGCAATTAGTAACGTGACAGCTCTGAGAGATATTTTTGAAATTAAGCATACCTGAAGACTTATTATAACGTATATTATGACACCGGAAGGAAATTTAATTTGACTGCTGAAATATGTAGATAGGTATATATATATATATATATATATATATATATATATATATATATATATATATATATATATACAGGGTGTCCCACCGGGAAAGAACGCGATCTGTATATGGAAAACTACACATGGTATATGGAAACTTTTGAAAATTTGACAGTATACTAATGTTGATAGGGGAAACTCGACTAAAATATTTTCAAGATGGTGGCACTTCCGGTTATACCGGAAGTAGATACCAACTCGCTTATTTTAAATTGGATACCCCATATGTTAATACATTTTTAGATTCTACGCAAGATTCTAGGCAGATTTTATGTATTATATCCTATACCTAAGTCTAAGCGTTTTTGGCATATTTAGGTTTTTATGTCAAAAATGACGATTGCAAGCCCTAATATAATTATCAATTGTTCCTATAAGGATTCCCGTATAACTTACTTTGGGGTGGATTCCTTATTGAAAAAGACTTGCATCAATAGATTTTGTATAGTATTTGGATAACTAATCATACAGGGTGTTCGAAAAAAAGATCTAAAATGAGATTGAGAAAACTGACAAAAATCAATTTTTTCAAATGGAAACCCTCCATTTTTCTTATTTTGTAGTATTAAGCATTTAAAAAGAAGGTAACTTTGTATGAAGTTATCTATACCTAAAATTTGAAGTTTTCGAAATATTGCCAATTTAATATTTTTATATGGCGATTTTGCATTTAATCGTTAAACAATTAGATCTAGTATAGCCACGATCGTATTTGACATTTCAAATCAACGTTATGGCACCCCGGTTAAATTATACAAACGAAAATTATTCAAACTTTTAAGGCTTATCTAAATCATTTTCATTTAAATGCTGCACTAATGAAAATATGGATAGCATAGGGATGATATTTGTGTTTCCGTAAAATTCTTAGAACTGACAATTTAGATAAGCCTGATTCTAATGCTGTCTGCCTTGAAGATTTTGTTGGATATGCTTCAGAATATCCCAAGATTGCTATTTCAATATTTTCATTGTTAACAACTGGTTTCTTTTTGTACACTTATGCCTTTACGGATCCAAAATTCTTGAAGTTTTCTATAACTCGTTTACCA
>JARQZK010002995.1:157500-200000 GCA_030704885.1 Cynegetis impunctata
AAACAACGGTGCGAATACTGCCAAAGAATACTTCATTGCAATAGAAAAGCAAAACACATGTAAATGGCAACACCGATGGAGCCTGAGTTTCATACAATGTCGACCAATCACAACTATAGAATTTCGGGTACAATCGAGTGAATTCGTTGGAAAGCATTTATTTAATCGTAGTGTGATCGTAGTGACTAATGGCCGAAAACAGCTTGTTTACTTATATTGCTCGCGTATAGTTTTAAAATAAGTTTGGTTACTGAAATTAATTTCAAAAATTTCAATGGTGACTTAGTGGAATATTTGTTATCCCATAACTTTAGTGCACTAAGTTATGAGGATAAAGTTTTGATAAAAACATTGCAACCTACCCCTGAATTAAACAATTTGGTGCAGCGTAACAGACAACAAAACCGCGGTTTTAATACAAGAAATTATGAGAGACATCCTTGCATAACCGGATCACAGGTAAAAAATAAATTATTTTAATGGCAGTGTTTACTTTTTACTAGGGAAAATGTCTCTGTTTGGGGCCGCTTAGGATTTGAGGATTTAATTCTATAGTTGAAAGTGAGGAATTTTTCACCGATAAAGTAACTTTAAATACCGCAAGCGGATTAATATCTTACTTACAAGAAGAAGGAATTTATATATTTTTTAAACATCTTTAAATTAATTTTTGAACAAACAGAAATAGTTTTTCAAATCTTACAGCAAGTTTTTAGATGTAATTTACTCACGAAATCGGCTCAAGTTTCTTTTGGAAAAAATTTCAGAATTTCGTGCAGAAGTTCATTTTAGAAAACTATTTTCTGTATTTCAAACTACTGATGATACGACTCAATTTAGCCCAAAACGAAAGAAATTCAGTTTTACTTTTACCACTATTCAGTGGGTAAGTCCTAGGTTTTATTTCAGAGACTCAGTAAATGTTGGAAAGTGTCTAGACGTTTTGGGCGTATAGTCTGTTAATATCGTCATTCTGCTGTCCACCGCTACTCGTGTAACCTCCCTTCGTAGTCTTAGTCAATCTCTTGACACGTTTGCACTGGCACTTTAAATCGACTTCTGTTTGAAATTAATCCTGGCTATGAAAAATAGAGCATATCACGAGGGAATTGAATTTGAAAAGGAAATAACTGAATAATTCCTATGTCACGATTGAGAGACATATAGATTCAAAGATCGATAACGCCAATCAATCTCAAGAAGTTCTTGTAACAATGGAGCCAATACCGAAAAGAATATAATCTGTTCTGTCGATGAGAAACAAAGCGAAGTTGAATTTGGAAAAACAAGCTGAAAAAATGAAAACTACTTCGGCTGATAAATATCCAAATGTGAAAATTGACCAAAACGTAAGACTGAAAGTACCTGGCATTGACAGAGCTAAAGTTGACCGTAAAAGCATCATTGCAGTTGTGGTTGTGACAACAAGTTTCACCAACAGTGTACCAAAATTGGAATATTGAAGCAGCTTTATACACAGAATCAGTTCACCTCATGCTCTGAAGACTTTATAAAGACAAAACAGGTTGTCGAAGATACAAAAGTGAGTCTTCGAAAAATTGTTAATTGTTCATCAAAAATAACAAATAATGAATTGAATACTGATTCACTCAGTAGTCTGAGAGCCCACGACACTACATCTATCATCATAGGTCTCCCAAATATCATACATATAATTCGTCATGCCATTCATAGGGGAACACGAAATGGCCCTGCTGCCATGTCTGAGACCCGTCAAAGCTAAAAAAAAAGAAAAAAAAAAATAATTTTTTTAGGTTTCTGACATGATAAGTCTCCCGTATTCTGGTTGTACCTCGAGACAGGGAAGGAGTAGGACTAAACGAAAAGGCAGTGCTGCCACTCCCCTAATAAGTCATAGCAGCTGCTGCCGAGAGATAAGCGACCCCTCACACCGAGATATCTATCATGATCGACTTCCTCAAAAAACCAAAGCTTATCTGAAAGATCGTCAATTTTTGTGTAAGAAAAACCACTGCTGCCTTTTCCAAACAGTGGACAAAATGGCGGCAGCAGCGTTTGAAAGTCGCGCTCCGGGCAACCGAATTTATACGTTTCAATTCGGTTTTATCAGCAATCGCCACTATAACGAACAATGAATTTTACATGTCGGTAGTTGTTTAAACAAATAAAATCGCATATTTTATGTGATATTTTTCGATTTTTCAGCCGTTTTCGTTTGTATTTTTTATATTTTCTCATGTATTTCGTTACTTTTCAAAGTAAATTGGTTTTCTTCGGTCGATGATTGTTTGAACAAATGATTCTGAAAAGTTTTAACAGTTTATTCGTATAAAAAGACATACAAGATAAAATGGAATGGTATTGAAATTTGGATGAGGACAATAAAGAAATAATAATTTCATCATTCATTAAATTTTTATTTTGTATCACAATATTCAGAGTTGTATACGTGTACAAGTTCTCAAGATTAGGTAAAAAACAATTACTAATAACAATTATTCTTTCTCTAATTTTCAACAACTACTTCCAATTAAATATTGTTATTCTTTTTATGAAGTGAACTATTGTTCTCTACTTTTCGTCATCCGAATCCAAAGAAAGGGAGTCGAAATCATCGTTACAATCGTCGTTGGTTTGAACAGACATAGCCAATATATCGTCCACGAATAGGAGAGTTGGCTGACCAGTATACCAAAGCGGCTGTAGCTTTTCGCGCATCTCCCAACCGTACTCCTCGAAACGGAACATTACGCAATTTGGGGACGTTGCATTCACCCACATGCTGGTAACGTATATCGTACGTAAGATCTTTTGTTTCAGTGATCGGTAACACGGCGGGATAAGACTTGAGTCGAAGCCTCTTACTTTTTTCGAAAAAACATCATTTAATTCGTTTCCCAAGTATAATTTTTGAAAAATCTCAAATCTCGCAGCATCCACAGGTTTACAATTTTTTATTGAGTAAATGTGTGACGTGAACTCTTGCAACGTATCGATTATATTTTTGTTCTCCAAATCCATGAAATCCTTTAAGGACGCGAAAACATTCAACAAACGATCGTTCTTCTCAAGGATTTTATACGGTCGCACTTTTCCTTTTCGAAAAAACGCAGCCGTGTAATCACACCCAGTGAAGGCGTGGAAACCGGGAAACGCTCGACATAGGTCCGGTCCTAACGCTGTTGCTAATTTAGAGCAGTCGACTACCGATTTGTCCAATGATTTCGCAGAAGTGTTATTCATCCATATCTTCATCTCTGGAAATTTATATATATTTCCCAACAGAATGATGAGAACGTCCGTATCCGACGCTTTTATGACTACTCTAGATGTCGGTGCTGTTTTTGAAAGATGAAATATAATTCTCGTGTCTGCTTCTTCGTGAGAGCACGTGTAATTACTTCCTTCTGACTTGGCGATGTGATTACCGATTACTTGGTATGAAATTTACCTTGAAGGATGATCGCTACACTATAATTCGCCCTGTGCCTTGATAAAAAGCTTACTAGAGCTTCTTTGAACTTTCGGGTTCGTAAGCTTTTTAAAAAATCCGTGGGTCTAGTTTGATTCGGTCCTACGATACTAGGAAATATCTTCTGCATTGCGTTTTTCACGCGCACAATCTTTGCCTCAGCACCCCCAGCTTTTGCCAATTACCGCGGTATCTATATACAACAGAGAAGGCAGCACTTGCAAGATTGTTGATATCAAAAGTTGACTCTGTACCACCCGTAGTTGTGGACATTGATATTATCGATGGTTTCTATTTCTTGCATACCATCGGTGCATCCTTGCTATAAAGTTTTGGTAAAGTCGCGGAGACTATTCTGTTGAAAATTTGTAACACCAAGGCTTCGGAAATTCACATGGTGTTTGATAGATATTTTTCTCCCTCGATCAAAGATTGTGCGCGTGAAAAACGGAATGCAGAAGATATTTCCTATAGTATCGTAGGGCCGAATCAAACTAGACCCACGGATTTTTTAAAAAGCTTACGAAACCGAAAGTTCAAAGAAGCTCTAGTAAGCTTTTTATCAAGGCACAGGGCGAATTATAGTGTAGCGATCATCCTTCAAGGTAAGAAGGTTTTCATAACGATCAAAGATCGCTGTTTTTCATACCAAGTAATCGGTAATCATATCGCCAAGTCAGGAGAAAGTAATTACACGTGCTCTCACGAAGAAGCAGACACGAGAATTATATTTCATCTTTCAAAAACAGCACCGACATCTAGAGTAGTCATAAAAGCGTCGGATACGGACGTTCTCATCATTCTGTTGGGAAATATATATAAATTTCCAGAAATGAAGATATGGATGAATAACACTTCTGCGAAAGCATTGGACTAATCGGTAGTCGACTGCTAAAGTAGCAACAGCGTTAGGACCGGACTTATGTCGAGCGTTGCCCGGTTCCACGCCTTCACTGGGTGTGATTACACGGCTGCGTTTTTTCGAAAAGGAAAAGTGCGACCGTATAAAATCCTTGAGAGAGAACGATCGTTTGTTGAATGTTTTCGCGTCCTTAAAGGATTTCATGGATTTGGAGAACGAAAATATAATCGATACGTTGCAAGAGTTCACGTCACACATTTACTCAATAAAAAATTATAAGCGTGTGGGTGATGCGAGATTTGAGATTTTTCAAAAATTATACTCGAGAAACGAATTAAATGATGTTTTTTTGAAAAAAGTGAGAGGCTTCGACTCAAGCCTTATCCCGCCGTGTTACCGATCATTGAAACAAACAATCTTACGTACGATATACGTTACCAGCATGTGGCTGAATGCAACGTTCCCAAATTGCGTAGTGTTCCGTTTCGAGGAGTACGGTTGGGAGATGCGCGAAAAGCTACAGCCGCTTTGGTATACTGGTCAGCCAACTCCCCTATTCGTGGACGATATATTGGCTATGTCTGTTCAAACCGACGACGATTGTAACGATGATTTCGACTCCCTTTCTTTGGATTCGGATGACGAAAAGAAGAGAACAATAGTTCACTTCATAAGAAGAATAGCAATATTCAATTCACAGAAAAAAATAATGAGCCTGATATCAATCACTGCCAATGATTAACCGCATATTCATTATCATAACGTATTTTTCATCAGGACAATGTCCAAAATTTATTGATAATAATGAATTTCTGTGATTAATCAATCAACGATTTGGTTGTTATAATGAAATCTATGTCATTGTGATAATGTAATTGAATCATGAATCTAATGAAAAAAGTCATCCTTATAATGTTATTTACATCAGAACAATGTAAAAAATACATCAAGTTAATGACTACATAGTGATCAATACTATGTACCTTTAATCATCACGACACATTGTCATAATCCCTCTTTTAATAAAGCTATGTTCAATAGGCATAATATTAATGATTGAAAACATTAACCTATGTATAGTTCATCATAGCAATGCACTGCGTTCATCACCTAATGTTTTAAGTCATTCGGTCAATGTCCGAGAGCATTGGGACAATGCATAAAGATCATGGATTGATGAATTTCTTGCTGCACCCCCACCGTCTCAACGTAAATATGCCAAATGTCCGCCTAATTCGCTATACGACTATACGGGTATCTATCTAACGCAAACAGCCAAACGGTGAAGTATTATTTGTGTATAAGTAAATTTTTGTGGAAGCAGTTTCTTTAGAAGGTGGTAAGTACAGTAACTGTATTATTTTAATCTTGTTAGTTTTTTATAACATTTGAATAAAAGTTACGATTATATTTTTTGCCAGAATACAATCTCAAAAAAATAAGTAGTTACACTGAACACTGTTGAAAGAGACGAAAGAATGAAAACATGGTGTGTTTCGAGCACTTGTAGTAATAATATATAAATGTATTGCATTTTGAACAATTCTTACATTATTTCGCGAACTACTATGAATTTTGCTATAAAAAATAGATATGCTCAATAATGGAACTGGCTCATACATTGTTTTGCTAAATACCCCTTTAAATTCAGTAAATTACTGAAAAGAAAATTGTATTTGCAAAAAATCTACTATTCACTAAAATTTGACGGTCTACACTATTTCAACATCATCTTGAAAAATAATCACTTATTGCAGGTTGTGACCATACTTGTGAGTGTGATCTGGATCTGAAGTAGAAACCGAAATATTCCATGCACCTTCATATTTATTCAGTATTTACTTTTCCCCAATACAAATCATGGTCAGACTACTATCTGTATAACAACCCAGAGCGCCATCCACCAAAGATATTGGAAACCAACAATTTACCGCTGAGATCGAAAATGCAGAAACCCGTCGCTAGAATACAAACTTCCTGACATGAGATGTCTACTTTGCAACTGTGGCGTAGGTATGTTTTTTTTTAAATTATTGAAGAATTTTCCTTGTTCACTTTATGTAATATATTAAATTGTCGATGGTCAACTGGTATATTTTTCATGATTTTTAATTTATTCTTGTAAAATTTTATGTAATACCTCTAATATTCAATATAATATAGCTATAGTTGCAACTAACTATTATAACTTTACTTCTAGATTGATATGGACTCAACCATGAAGAACGAAAATGATAATTGTTTTCTCAAAAACTGTGAAAAAGAAGTGCGAAAATCATTGCATTTCTGTTCAAGGGCAATGTCAAAGACAAGGCGATTGAGTTTTTACTAGGCCCATTGGAAATCGAAAATATTGAGGAAAGTAGGCATCTGCTTGTGTAGATTGTGTTTTTGAGTGAATGGTGTTCACCCCGTGATGCTAATGTTAGTAGTTCAAAAAGAGCTTGATATTATCATTCTGTGTCAGATGGTTGTTCTAGTCAGGGTTGAAAGAGAACAATTTTTTCATTTGTTATGAAATCAAATGACAGCTTCAGAGTAATTTGATACATATTTCTTGAACATCATATTTAAAGTTCATAAGATACTCATTTCATTAAAAACTAGAGTCCCAATAAAAAAGAAACTCAGTTTTCTAATATCTGGAATTCACGACCATAATATATTTTTATTTCTAGATGACCGAGATGAGGCAGCCACCAACAAAGTTGTGAAGAAAAATATCACTGGAAAAATGAATAACACAAAATTTTCACTTACAGCACTCATTTTTATATCTTGCAAAAACACCACAAGAAATTGAAGAATGGATATACTTTTTTAATTCTAAGAAAACTTCAATTCAATCTTTCACAATTGACGAAGATATAACAAAAATTCAAGAAGAGTATACATACTTCGATGGAATTAGATATAAGTTTTTCTATGTTATAGGAGCTGTTGATAGTTGCTTAAAAATTATTTATATGTTTCCGATTTGAGTTTTCTTCCTGAAAGTATTATGTGTCGGTCGTTTATTGAATACTTTTTTATTTAACGTCAAGGAATTGTATACAGTAAAACACATATCTTATGTCAATATTTGAAAAATTATGAATAAATTGTATTATTCCAATTCAATGAATCTTTTGTATCTGTTTGTAGTTATCTTTGGAACGTTCTCGTTCGACAATGCCATCATAATTGCTTGGAGCATTAGCAATAATATATAGATATATTTTCCCTATTTGCAGTTATATACCTGTCACTATATACATATATATATATATATATACATATATATATATATATATATATAAAAATATATATATATATATATATATATATATATATATATATATATATATATATATATATATATATATAATATAGATATATATATATATATATATATATACATATATACATATATATATATATATATAAATATATATATATACATATATATATATATATTTATATATACATATATATATATATATATATATATATAGAGATAGATAGATATATATATATAGATATATAGATATATATATATATATATATATATATATATATATATATATATAGATATATATATATATATATATATATATATATATATATATATATATATATATATATATATATACATATATACATATATATATATAATATATATATATATATATATAATATATATAATATACATATATATATATATATATATATATACATATATATATATATATATATATATATATACATATATATATATATATATATATATATATATATATATATATATATATATATATATATATATATATTATATATATATATATATATATATATATATATATATATTATATATATATATATATATATATATATATTATATATATATATAGATATATATTATATATACATATATATAGATATATATATATATATATATATATATTATATATATATATATATATATATATATATATATATATATATATATATATTATATATATATATATATATATATATATATATATATATATATATATATATATATATATATATATATATATATATATATATATATATATATTTATATATATATATATATATATATGTAAAGAAAATATAGTTTCTTTATGTGAAATATAGTGCGCTCTGCATGTAGCTATATATCCATATAAATTTGTATGAGATCGCTGAACTTCAACTGCAATTGACACATCATTGCCAAACTTGACACATCTATTAATATTAAGTAGATTAATAACTGTGAATAAGGAAGTGATATTAATAGACTCAAATTGTCGTTTCTTTGTTTACAGGTAAGATTGTATAGTGTAAATAGTCGTTGTAATTAGTGAATAAAATTTAACCTTTGTTTACAGAGAAATAAATTTCGGTTTATTATATATCATCTATCCATATTAATTGTCTTATAAAACGACAATTTTTGTTTATGACAATGGCGAGAAGATTGCAATTTACATTGAAAGTGGTAGCATCACCAAAAGATAAGAAAACAAATGTAATCGCAATAAAATCAATTAGAACAGAAGAAGATAAAGAATATGTATTACCACAAGATATGATGTTAACTAGTGAACACGTAGAATTAATGAAGACAGAGGTATTTAAAAGAGTAAAAAAAAGTTTTAGTTTAAGAGGCGAAGAAAGGACAGTCTGGATTACATTAACAGGAGAGTTAGAAAAGATGTATTTTGATGAAGAGGGTAACGTAATGTTTAATGATATTTATTTAGAACATGTTAAAAAAACTGATGAATCAATGAAACACATACCAAAAGAAAGTCATTTGAATTTGAAAAATGTAGCAGAAAGGTTTATGATCGAAAAATTTACATCCAAACATGCAAATGCTAAACAATGGATGGAGATATTTGAGAAAGAATGCTCAAGATTTGAAATCACTGAAGATACTACTAAGATTGAGATATTGAGATTGTTTCTTGAAAAATCGTGTCTAGATTGGTACTCTGCAACTTTAACAATGTTGACAGTGGCGTCTCAGTGGATTGAATGGAAAGAAAAATTTTTGGAAACTTTTTCAGATGAAGGATGGAGTTTAGGAATGTATGCTATAGCTTATAGGTATAAAGAAGGTTCATTGATAGATTACGCTATAAGAAAAGAGAAACTATTGCTAGACATGGATAAGGATATTAGTGTTCAGACTCTTATAATGCTTATAGTAGCAGGATTACCAGAATTTATCAGAAATAAAATAGATAGAGAAGAATGTGAAAACTCTACTGGACTTCTACATGAAATAAAAAAATGTGAAAGTTATGTGAGAAATAATAGTTTCATGAGAAAGAAAGAAGAAAAACGTGATAGTAGAAAGAAATTTGAAGAAAAGAAACCATGCAAAAATTGTGAACAATTGAATAAGGGTACCAGGTATCATCCGGAGGATTCATGCTGGTTTAAAAAACACAAAAACGAAACTACAATCATTGGAAGCAACTCAGTGTTAGAAGTAGATTTGAATAATGAACAAAAAAACGAATTATCACACCATTGATTAAATTGACAATACTATTAGAAAATAAGTTAAAGGTAAACGGAACATACGATCCAGGTTCCCAAGTATCTCTGATTAATTCTAGATTAGTTAAAATAAAAAAGAAGTCGGAAGATATGAATAAAATATTTCTAAGGACAGTCAATGGTGTGACAAACACAAATGGGTTGATAACCATAAAGATAAAAATTTTTGATGAAGAGCAGTATGTAGATGTGTTCATTGTAGAGAAAGATGATTTTGAAGAATTTATTATAGGATTAGATATGATAAAGAAGTTCAAATTAATCCAAGATGAAAACTTGAAAATAAAACAGGTAGAAAACCCGAAGATAAAAGAAAAAACTGGGATAATCACCAGAGATAATATAATTGAACAATGTTCAGTCAATTTTAATGAACATATAGAGATAGACGAATTTCAGATCAGTCTAAACCATTTAAATAATTGGAAGAAAACTAAAATAGAACAATTAATTGAGAAGTACAAAGGCGTTTTTGCAAGAGACAAATATGATATTGGTACAGTGAAGAATTACGAAGCAAGAATAGACCTGATACTGGATAAGTACTGTAGTAAAAGACCATACAGATGTTCAGTGGAAGATAAAAAAGAAATTGAAACGCAAGTGGCAAAATTATTAGAAGGAAATTTGATTGAAGAATCGTATAGTCCTTTTGCTGCACCAGTAACGTTAGCTTTTAAGAGAGATGAAGGAAAGAAATCTCGTCTTTGCATAGATTTTAGAGATTTAAACAAGATAATAATACCACAAGCTCAACCATTTCCTCTGATAGACGATCTAATCATAAAAACGAGAAACTGCCAATATTTCACTACATTAGATATAAATTCCGCTTTTTGGTCCATTCCATTGCGTATAGAAGACAGAAAAAAAACAGGATTTGTTACACAAGATGGACACTTTCAGTGGACGTGCTTACCTTTCGGACTGAAGACCTCACCAGCAATTTTTCAGAGAATTTTATCAAACATTTTGAGAAAACATGACCTCAAAGAATTCTCAGAAAATTATATTGATGATATATTAATTTTTTCAAGAACATTTGAAGAACATATAAAGCATATAGAGAAAGTATTGGAGGCAATAATCAATGAAGGATTTAGGTTGAAATTCAAAAAGTGTAAATTTGCATCAAAAACAGCAAAATATCTCGGACATATAATTGAAAATAATACAGTAAGACCTATTAAAGATAATTTAATATCAATCAGAAATTTTCCAACGCCCAGAACACAGAAAAATATCAGACAATTCCTGGGCAAAGTAAACTTTTATCATGAATACATACCTAGAAGTTCCATAATCTTAGATCCATTACATACATTATTAAGAAAAAACGTGAAGTTCATATGGTCAGAAGAATGTGAGAAGTCGTTTAAAGATATAAAAAATCTATTATGCTCTCAACCAGTACTGGAAATCTTTGATAAGGACCTGCCAATTAAAATTTTCACAGATGCATCAATAGAAGGCATTGGTGCAATACTAAAACAGAAACAATCTGATGGAAAAGATAGACCAGTGGCATATTTTTCAAAAAAATTGAATCAAAGTCAGAAGAGAAAAAAAGCTATATATCTTGAATGCTTAGCTATTAAAGAAGCAGTTAAGTACTGGCAGCACTGGCTAATTGGGAGACATTTTGATGTATATTCTGATCACAAACCACTCGAAAACATGAATATAAAAGCCAGAGTAGATGAAGAGCTAGGTGAATTGACCTACTACCTATCTCAATATGATTTTCAAATACATTACGTTCCAGGAAAAGATAACGCAGAGGCTGATTGCTTAAGCCGAAACCCAGTAATTGAATCTAATGATAATACAGAAGATGTTTTGAAAATAATAAATTTAGTACAAATAGATGAAATAAGATCGGACCAGGAAAATAATAGCACTTTACAGAGAATGAAAACAAAATTAATAGTGCACGACAAAGTATTTTACAAGAAGATTAGAAATAAAGAGAAGATTATTATATCTGAAGAATTAAGTATTAAAATGATCAAAGAGATACACTCTGAGTGGTGTCATATTGGAATTAGACAGATGATTTATAAAGTATGTCCTTACTATACAGCTAAAAACCTTACAGCTAATATAAAGAAGATATGTAGAAATTGTGAAATCTGCATAAAAAATAAATCTAGGGGCCAAGATAAATATGGACTAATGTCCCACCTGGGACCAGCAAATAAACCGTTCCAAATAATGTCGATAGACACGATTGGAGGCTTTGGAGGACAGAGATCAACTAAGAAATACCTTCATCTACTAGTCGATCATTTCACCCGATATGCGTTTATTCTGACATCAAAAACACAAAATGCTACAGATTTCATTAAACTAGTAAAAATGGTGTTGGAAACAGAAAAAATCGATATGATTTTAACGGATCAATATCCAGGAATAAACTCAAAGGAATTTAAAGATTTCTTGGAGGGAAATGATGTTAGACTTGTTTTTACAGCTGTTAACACTCCGTTCTCAAATGGTTTGAATGAGAGACTTAATCAAACATTAATAAATAAAATGAGATGCAAGTTGAATGAGAAAAGAGAGAAGAAAGCTTGGACGTCAATTGCAAGAGAGTGTATAAATAAGTACAATGAAACTGAACATTCGGTAACAGGCTTTGCACCGGCGTATTTATTAGAGGGTAAAAACACTAGCACCTTACCTCAAGAATTACGGAAAGAGATAAATAGAGAGAGTTGGATTAGAGACAGAAAAACAGCATTGGAACGGACAATAAAATCTCACACATACAATAAAAATTTGTTCGATAAAAACAGAAAACATTACGAGTTTAATATAGGAGATTTAATATATATTGAAAACGGAAACAAACTAAATAGGAAAAAACTAGATAATTTAAGGATTGGACCATTTCAAATAATAGAAAAAGTTTCGGACACATTATACAAGATAAAAATAAGTGATAGAAAAATTGATACAAATTTATTTCATGTTACGAAACTTATTCCAGCATCAGAAACACAGGAATGCGCAGATGAAGAAGAATGAAAAAAGTTTTGATGAGAATCGCCTTAGCAATTCTCACCCTGAAGGAGGGGAGATGTAAAGAAAATATAGTTTCTTTATGTGAAATATAGTGCGCTCTGCATGTAGCTATATATCCATATAAATTTGTATGAGATCGCTGAACTTCAACTGCAATTGACACATCATTGCCAAACTTGACACATCTATTAATATTAAGTAGATTAATAACTGTGAATAAGGAAGTGATATTAATAGACTCAAATTGTCGTTTCTTTGTTTACAGGTAAGATTGTATAGTGTAAATAGTCGTTGTAATTAGTGAATAAAATTTAACCTTTGTTTACAGAGAAATAAATTTCGGTTTATTATATATCATCTATCCATATTAATTGTCTTATATATATATATATATAGATATATATATATATATATATATATATATATATATATATATATATATATATATATATATATATAATATATATATATATATATATATATATATATATATATATATATATATAATATATATATATATATATATTATTATATATTATATATATATATATATATATATATATATATATATATATATATATATATATATATATATATATATATATATATATATATATATATACATAAGTGTAGTCTATTTTATTTATGAAAATAAAAATTTTAAGGGGGTGCAACCTGTAGGCTCAGATCGATGTATTTTTACATTATATTAACGTCTTCGAACATTGAACGATGTTCGAAAGTCATTGTGAGCATGGCTTAGAAATAATGTATCGGTGATTGAGTCAATGTCCTGAGTTCCTTAATTCAATGACTGCAGTTGATCGGTTGATGTACAGAAAACATTAATATCATGCTGGATGTTGATTGAATGATACACAATGGTCATTAGTAGAATGTACTTTGTTTTGAAATCCAGGTGATGAAATTAACGCCTCTAGGGGATGGATATAATCACTTGAACATCAAGCAATTAATAATAATACATTGAATCAATGAACTTGAGCATCGGTTGAAAATTGATGTCCGAATACATTATCACAATGGTTTTATTCATTATATTCACGTACGTTTTTCGTTCTGTGTTGGAAGTAGTTGTTGAAAATTAGAGAAAGAATAATAGTTATTAGTAATCTGAATATTGTGATACAAAATAAAAATTTAATGAATGATGAAATTATTATTTCTTTATTGTCCTCATCCAAATTTCAATACCATTCCATTTTATCTTGTATGTCTTTTTATACGAATAAACTGTGAAAACTTTTCAGAATCATTTGTTCAAACAATTATCGACCGAAGAAAACCAATTTACTTTGAAAAGTAACGAAATACATGAGAATATATAAAAAATACAACGAAAGCGGATGAAAAATCGAAAAATATCACATAAAATATGCGATTTTATTCGTTTAAACAATTACCGACACGTAAAATTCATTGTTCGTTATAGTGGCAGGCGTATTTCAATAATACCAATCGAAAAAAAACCGGGCGATTGCTGATAAAACCGAATTGAAACGTATAAATTCGGTTGCCCGGAGCGCGACTTTCAAACGCTGCTGCCGCCATTTTGTCCACTGTTTGGAAAAGGCAGCAGTGGTTTTTCTTACACAAAAATTGACGATCTTTCAGATAAGCTTTGGTTTTTTGAGGAGGTCGATCATGATAGATATCTCGGTGTGAGGGGTCGCTTATCTCTTGGCAGCAGTTGATATGACTTATTAGGGGAGTGGCAGCACTGCCTTTTCGTTAAGTCCTACTCCTTCCCTGTCTCGAGGTACAACCAGAATACGGGAGATTTATCATGTCAGAAACCTAAAAAAATTATTATTTTTTTCTTTTTTTTTTTAGCTTTGACCGGTCTCAGACATGGCAGCAGGGCCATTTCGTGTTCCCCTATGAATGGCATGACGAATTATATGTATGATATTTGGGAGACCTATGATGACAAATGTAGTGTCGTGGGCTCTCAGACTATAGCTAAGCCAACGTGATCATTCTATTTGTGATGAATTCTGTTTTTGCTATTTGATTTTTACTATACCAAAAGTATTTTGTAATAAATGATGGAAACATGTGTAAGGCAATGATATGTAAATATAGTAAATGATTAAGTTAATTATTGCATTGTTTTATCCAAAAAAATCCAACATTTACCAACCGTCCTTGGTAAAACCTAGCACTTACAAAACTCTGATAGTACACGCCCGAAACATTTTCGTTTTTTATAAAATCCTGACATTTATCAACACACGCTGGTAAATTCTAGGTTTTACTGGTAAAAACCTAGCTTTTACCAAACTTCTGGGTTTTACAGTAACATATATATATATATATATATAAATATATATATATATATATATATATATATATATATATATATATATATATATATATATATATATATATATATATATATATATATATATATATATATATATATATATAATCTCTTGATAACTATTAGCAACAACAGGCTTGTTGAATCTTAAAAAACTCGATTTTATTATAAAGCCACGAATGTCGTGGCGAAACGTCAACTTTTTAATTAAATCGAGTTTTTTAAGATTCAACAAGCCTGTTATTGCTAATAGTTATCAAGAGATTAGAAATAGTTCACAGGCAACAACAATTCGAATAAATGAATTGAATGAAAGGTTTATTATTAGAAATGAAATAGAATAGAAATTTTTATTGTTCAAAATGAAATATTTGTTGTTTAAAATAATGTTTATTGTCAAACATGAAATAATAAGTGTTTAAGGATGTATCTTGTATGTAGAAATCTAAACTTTCATCCTCATCGACAAAGTCTCTGACGGGGGCTCCATTCGTACATGAGCCGAGGCAGCTACAGGTACTGGAGCTGACAATTTCTGCTTTGTGGCAACAGCAGCGCACCCCACACCCAGTCGTGCATCGGCAAAATATCATGTTCAAAACTGAGTCTCGTGCCACAGAGTCGTTCGTGTTAAATGGGTTAAGGATCTTATCTTCTCCCTTGACCCATCAACGTGTTGCTCTCCAGTTACGAAAATCACTACAGCAAACTCCTCCAATGACATGCAGATGGTGCTGCCTCCTGGTGATCCACAAACTCACTTGGCGAGTATAGAACCAGTAATTCTTCTTACTCGCGTCAGGCCACCTGAACTTTTCATGGAGCGCATAAATGTTTGTTCTATAACCATATCCGACCAAATACCTGCCCAAGGTGTACCTGTGCGATTAATGATAAAGTACCCTTTTTTAGCGAACTCAACGCCTCCGGACGGCTAGCTTTCAGTTGTATCATATGTTGTAAGTAGAAATGGATACATATTGCATACTGAAAGTGCCCAATTGCATGAAAAAATGCGATCATTTGTTGTACATACGCCAAGTGGTCATCCCAAACACCACGACGCTCAGAAACAATGAAATTCTGCATCAAGGTAACCATGTGGAAGTACTGAACCCACAAAGCAGCGGTAGGCCTATTATCCTTGAGGGATTCCAGATGATTCTGAGATTTCTTCAAAGCTTTTACCAAGGAAACATTATCTTCAACTTTGTCTGAAGTAAGTTCCCCCATGTTGGTTAGCATAGTCAAGATCTTCCTCTTCTCTTCCTCTGAAACATTGGCACCTTCTAGAACAATTGGGCATAAAACAAGGTGAACAAGTAAATGTCCTCGAATAGCTCGGCTGTAGGCGTGACCTGTTAAGGAAAGCCCAGACATTCCAACGTTCCTCCCCTACCGTAGACTTCAACGACGCACATTACACTGTGGTCCCACCCGGAAAAAATTCTTCAGTCATATTACTGATCACACGTGCACGCAGTCAATTAGATAATTAAACAATAAGAATTTCTTTTTTAACAATAAACATTCAATTTTCAACAATAAACATTCAATTTTTAACAATATAAACGTTTTTTTGAAAATTTTCCGTTTCCCCCCCATATCTCCTTGAGCATTGATCCTAACAGAAATGTAAATGAAATATTATTTGTAGAGAATTGTAGATTAATTTAGTACAGAAATATTTTCTGCTAGAGGTAGTAGTTTTTGAGTTATTAACGAAAAACTGAAAAAAAGGACATTCAGAGGCTCCACCCCCACCTCTCAGTACTTTTGGTATGTTGTTAATTAAGGACACTTTCTTCTACAAGTGTGGCAAAATTGCTTTCTACATGAATTATTTCCGCTATTTGTTTTTTTTTGAGTTTTCGGTACCTGAAATATATAGATATATATATATATATATATATATATATATATATATATATATATATATATATATATATATATATATATATATATATATATATATATTTTATAATTCTTTCATTGGGTTTTCTGGTTCAGTTAAAACAGAAATGATGTTGAAATTGTTCTAATAACGTTTCGGTTACTATTTTAACCTTTATCAAATTTACATATGTCATGTCATCGCTAAAATAAATAAATACACAAATCATGCTTAATAATAACTTTTCGTAATCCCATACTGTTATTTTGATTTAACGGTTTTCAGATGACGCCGGCCGTTATAATTTCATGACGGCCGGCGGCCGTTAAGAAATCATTCGTTCAAATATTTATTTCAAAACATCATCATGCTTACAATAACATTAGTGAAATCTTGGTCCACAGCGAGTTGGGAGAATAAACCTCTGATTTTCATTTCGCATAGGCTAATAATACATCTTCATTAACCACTTTTCTTTTTTTCTTGCTTTTACGCCACATTTCAAAATTTTCTTATTCTTTTTGATATCGCTCTTGAGTTATTTTTGGCAGTTAATCAACACTCGCTGCACTGCACATGATTCTCCCAATATTTCTAAAGGAATTTGATTTTGTTCCTCAATTTCATCAATTTCATCCATGGTCGTCGTTAAAGCGAACTTGAGAACACGAAAAACTGACGTTGTTTATAAAACTGTCAAACTGTTCCATGGCAACAGAGTGCACGACGTTGGGATTTTTCTTGAGAATTGCGAGGTACGGGTTTTTTCTTTCTTCGGAATCAAAATATAATCTTTCAACGGGATTACAAAAAATTTTTAACGAGACACGGCCGATACGCAAATAACGGATTCGGTTAGTTATAATCCTCGGCTGCGCCTCGGATTACAATATCCAACCTCATCCGTTATTTGCTACATATCGGCCTTGTTACGTTAATAACTATAACAGGTTCAAATCTTACCATTCACAATGTTCAAACTTGACAAAAACAAACAATTATAGTTCTACTATTCACTTGGAAATTGAGATCTTTTAACACATAAATAAAACGATCATATCTGCAACGCACGTTGTACCTATATGATTGGATCTGGAAGACAGATAAATCAATGCATTATTGTTCATATCACACCCGCATCTCTAAGTTATGCCGCGTGTTTTTATGCGGTTAAAATATTGTAATAAATTTTGCTGAGCCCAGTTATATTTATTTTGTCGTTTATGGATTCAGGGTTTTTCTTTATATATATCATTTCTTGAATTTCACGTTTTCTCTTATGAAATTCAGTTTTAAGGATCTTTGTAGTAGTAAAAGAAAACGTGAAATTCAAGAAATGATATATATATATATAAAGAAATACCCTGAATCCATAAACGACAAAATAGATATAACTGGGCTCAGCAAAATTTATTACAATATTTTAACCGCATAAAAACACGCGGCATAACTTAGAGATGCGGGTGTGATATGAACAATAACGATTGATTTATCAGTCTTCCAGATCATATAGGTACAACGTGCGTTAGAGATATGATCGTTTTATTTATGTGTTAAAAGATCTCAATTTCCAAGTGAAAAGTAAAACTATAATTGTTCGTTTCTGTCAAGTTTGAACATTGTGAATGTGTTTTATGATATGTTTATGGTAAGATTTGAACCTGTTAAGTTATTATTAAGCATGATTTGTGTATTTATTTATTTTAGCGATGACATGACATATGTAAATTTGATAAAGGTTAAAATAGTAACCGAAACGTTATTAGAACAATTTCAACATCATTTCTGTTTTAACTGAACCAGAAAACCCAATAAAAGAATTATTTACAATATAAATAAGATGGTTCATGAGTCAGATACATATTCAAATATATATATATATATATATATATATATATATATATATATATATATATATATATATATATAATATATATATATATATATATATATATATATATATTATGATTTGCCTCTATTTGTTTATTTATTTAAGAATAAATGATGTTGAGCGCATTTAAAATTTTTATACTTTAATTTTGAATATGATTATTTATTTTTAATATAATTTTGATTTGATTTGACTCTATTTAATTGAATTCTCAGGGAAGGTTCTCTTATTCAAAAATTGACTCTATTTATTTTATGAAACTTTGACTTTTCTAATTAAAAACTTCAATAAATTCAAATATTTAAAATTTCAACAAAATTTATCAACATTATTTATCAACATACAAATTAATTCAATTCTAACAATAACAATAACAATCACAATTTTTTTTTATTATAGTACCTTTTAATATTTATCCCCCTTTTATTATTATATTTGCAAATATATTTTATAGTCAAATTGGCCAATAAAAATTGTTATAAAAACTCACGATTTTTGATTTCACTTATGGTTATTCTATCTTCAACATGGGTCCAATTAATTCTTTCTTCTTCTTTACTCTGCCTTTAATCCTCTTTCTGCAACTCTCTGCTATTCCTTTTCAACCTCACTAAATTTCTGTTGTATTATAAATTCCTAATAAGTTTTCACAATTTCGCCACTTAAATTAACATTTTCTTCACAAACAGGTATTATTTACTTATATCGATGATTTATTACAATTTTATAACTTTCAGCTTCTATTTACTTTATGTTTTATCCTATACAATATGGAGGAATTAAAGCAATTGAATGAGATATCAACCAACAATGATTCTCCGTTGAAGATAATTTAGGAACTGACTCAGGGAGTGTGATGTACTTCCCTTTATAAACGCTATTATTCTCAAAAATCATATCACCTGAGTGGCATTATTCTAGAATATTCTGATTTCCTTTTTGTGATTTTAATCATATTTTAAATATTATAATAACAGGTAATGTAAATATTTTTATATCATTCAATTTAATTAAATATACAATAATTTTGGAAATTGATTTTTTTAATAATAACAGTTTCTTTCCAATAATTTAAAATTTTTCAAACTCAGTACTTTAACTTGATTATTTAAAAATATTCAATGACATTTGTTTAGTTTTTTAATAAATTTGGAATAAAAACATATTTCTGGACTTATATAATTTAGCTAATCTCAACTACATAATATTCTGATCATTTTGTACTAAAAAATTCCATATTCTATCCATTAATTAAGTAAGTTAGGTATTATTTATTATTGCAAAATTTGACATTTCGATATATATAATTTTATATTCTAACTTGAAATTTTCCTTTATTATATTATTCTAAAGTACTTTTCTATTTGAAACAATTACTTAAATTCTTTTAATACCTTTATATATGATTAACTATCTTCAATGACTTGAAATTAAATTATTATCTGATATTCAAATTCAGTCGATTCTACGATATATATGATTTCCAGAATTATATGTTTTCTACATTAATTAAGTCTGTTATCTTAAAATAATCTATTCTAATTAATTTTTAAAATTTCTATTACTTGTATTTTCTTATATATTTGATATTTAATGAATTTCTATTGAAATACTTGATATCTCTTTCCAACTATTACTGACATTTTATGTTTTTGACATTCTATAAGAATTCCTCATATATTATTGATTTTAAAAGTTGATCTTGAACATTTATAATTAATATTTTAATTTACTACGTTTATTATCACAAAATATTTTGAAAAATATAATACTGCGATTGCAATTTCGGTCACTAGACCATCATCGGGCAGATTGAGTTAAGAACTGAATACATAATTATAGATTTGCGCTTACGGGTGGGAAAGAATTATTGCAGGTACCTAATAGACAGAGAAGAGCTAATCGAGTGAATTTCCCAAATTGGTACAAACAATGTTCTTAGAAAAGTCGTTATTGTTTGAATACACTAAATATAGGAGAACATATCAGGTCAATCTGGTCGTTCAGCAAGGTATCTTTTGCATTATGATTGAGTTTAAAAATTTCTAATGATTCTAAGTAAGTAAGTTTGGTTCCTTTCGGTAATTTGTGCATGATTTTAAAATTATCTATTTGTGGAAATGGGTGGTGGTTTTCACGGCAATGATTTGAAAACGTTGAATCCGTTTTATTTTTCAAAAAAGATTGTTGGTGTTCTTTAAATCTTGTCTTGAACGATCGACCAGTCTGACCTATATATACTCCTTTACATACAGGACAAATCAACTTATAAACTCCTGAACTTTCAAATTTTGAAGTGATATCTTTGGCATTGAATAAAAAATCCTGAGAGTTTTGTCTTAGGTTTGAAAGCAATTTTAATATTAAATTCAGGTATGACATTTGCAACTTTTTCTGTTAGAGGACCAAAATATGTTAAAGATGTGAATTTTTCCGATTTTTCTACTTTTAATTGAGGATATATGCTGTTGTACGCTAGTTGACTACGTTTCTTGTTTATCATTTTATCTACCAAACTTGTATGAAAACCATTATTCGAAGCAATTATTTTTATAGTCGAAATTTCTTTTGCTAAATTTGTTACGGATAATGGAATTGAAAACGCTCTGTGGATCATTGAATTAAAAGCTGAATGTTTATGGGAAAGAGGATGATTTGAATCCGACGGAATACATATATCCGTGAAAGTTGGTTTTCTATATATATATATATATATATATATATATATATATATATATATATATATATATATATATATATATATATATATATATATATATATATATATATATCGAAACTCAAAGTATTATTATTATGAAAGATAGTTAAATCCAAGAAGTTTATCTGTCGATCCAATTCTTTTTCAATTTTGAACTTTATATTTGGGTGAATGCTATGAATATAATTCAAAAACTGATCTAATTGTCTCGCGGTGCCCTTAAAACAAGCAATTACATCATCAACGTATCCATGCCAAAAACTTATATGTGATGTTAAAAAAATTAAATAATAAGAAAACAACTTGTCTAAAAACCACAAAATGAAAATAACTTTTTATTCGACTAGTTTCGCCTGTTACAGTATTATCAAGACTGAATACATAATTGCAAAGACATCGCTTGAAAATATATAAGTATTTCGGTTCGGTACCTGGGGGTGGTAAAATGTAATCGATGGGTCCAAGTTATCAGAGATTTAACAGTGGGGAGTGGTTTAAGTCTAACTGGTCATTAAGAAGAATGTAATTATGGGATTTTTGGATCTTGTTTATTTCCATGGCTTCCAGGAAGTTCATTATCATACCTTTATCACAGTAATGAAGAATTTTTGGTTTGAAAGAGGATGAGATGTTATGTTTTTTTGACTCTAGATGTTCCCTAAATGCTGATTGTCCGTTTTTTAGATGTTCTTTTAGCCCGGTTTCAAAACATCTCCCGGTCTGACCTATATATGTTGAATTACATTCTTCACAGTCCATTCTATAAATTCCTGTTCTCTTCATTGGATCGACTTTTGACATTTTGTTATTAAAAATCATTCTATCTAATCTGCTGTGACTCGAAAAAACAGTATTCAAATTATTATTTTTAAAGAATTGAATGATCTTTGAAGAGGGGATGTGCGTATAAGGGATGCTCACAAACTTTTGTAAATTTTTGTTATTGCAGTATGGTCCATATAATTTCAAATTGATAAAATGTTTCTCTTTTTTCGAAATTAAACTATTTATTATTTTTAGTGGAAAATCATTGTTAATACCTATCGCGCGAATCACGTCAATTTCTACCATAAGGTCTTGTTTTGATAAAGGAACCGAAAAAGCCCTGTGAATCATTGAGTTAAGAGCCGCGAGTCGATGGCTAATTGGACTGAAAGAATTATAACTTATGATGGCGCCTGAGAAAGTAGGTTTCCTGAATATTCTATATGAAAATTTATCCTGTTGTTTCGATATTGTTAGGTCGAGAAAATTTAACGAATTATTTTGTTCTGTTTCTACTGTGAACTTGATCTTATCATGTATTGAATTTAGATATGTTAGGTATAATTTAATATGTCGGTCTGTCCCATTGAATCCAACCAAGATATCATCCACATAGCGGTACCAAAAAATAATATGTTTTTTAGATAGATCTGATTCTAATATTGTGGTTTCCATGTTGTCCATGAATATGTCTGCTAATAACGGGCTGAGGGGAGAACCCATAGGAAGACCTGAATTCTGTAAATATATTTTGTTTTTGAATCTAAAAAAGTTCTGTCTCAAAACAACATTAAATAATGTTGAGAATTCTGTTTTTGTTGCTGGAAGAGTTTTTTGTTTTTCTAAGATGTTTTCAATTAGAGGTATACACTCTTCCGTAGGTATGTTAGGAAACATGTTGGAGACGTCGAAGGACACTAATTTAAAATTTTTATCAAAATCGATTTTTTCTAATTTTTGTATGAGTTCTAATGAGTTTTTCACACTATATTTTGGAGAGAAATGAGTATGTTCTTTGAAGGCTGTGTTGAGAAATTTTGAAAGTTTACAAGAAGGAGCTTTTGAAAACGAGGCAACTGGTCTAATGGGAGTAGAAAGGATTGAACTAAAGCCATTAAAAATGATTGATGATGACAGCTCAAGGTCATAAATCATGGCCGGTCTATTGTTCCTATTGTTTGGGTGCAGGTGTGCAGCCAATTGTTATGCCAGGTGTTTCTTTTGTTAGGGCCGGTCTATTGTTCCTATTGTTCGAGCCGGTCTATTGTTCCTATTGTGCGGTGCAGTCTTTTGTTAGACCAGGTGTTCGGGACCGTATTAACTAATGATTGATGGTCGTGAGAATTGAATTTTTTCACAATTTTAGACCAAAATTCGTAAATCGTATGAAATCCACCCCTGACATTAGATATGGGTGCAGGTATTTCTAAGAAAACACACACAAAAGGTTGATGCGAATATCTCTTCACAAAAGCGGGTGGCAGGTCTTTTGTTCGTATTATCAGACCAGGTGTTCGGGACCGTATTAACTAATGATTGATGGTCATGAGAATTGAATTTTTTACAAATTTAGACCAAAATTCGTAAGAAACCCGGTCCTGACATTCGACATGGTTGTGCTGAATTCATAAAATTGAGTTACAATGACTCACCCCATATGTATGAATTGCTTGTAAAATATTATTATAATATTGAGAATATTGTATTGTATTGGATAGTGTAAGCTGGTAGATATGTTATTGTATATACATATGATTAAATGTATTATATAAAAATAAACTTAATCAGAAAATTTATTTATCTAATTACAAACCTTTTTATTTGAAACACTAAATTATTAAAAAAATGTAATTTGAACCATTCGTTTACATGCATTATAACAGGTCTCTCATACTAGAGGAAAAAAGAGTACACATATAAATTTTAAAAAACCTAAATCCCATGTGTGATAAATCAGTTGTAAATATCGTATATTATTACGATGAATGACGGACTGCTTTTTGAATAAAAAACTTTTCATATGAAATATTGACAAAACCTCCTAGTGTTTAAAAATTATGATACTAATACGATCAATATTATATAAATAAATTGATAGGAAGTTAAGTATTATGTATTTAATTCAACTTAGATTATAAATTATAACCCATACTTTGTATGAAGCAGTAATAAAGTTAAATTATTAATTCATTCTATTAATTCATTCTATTATTCTACATTGAAAATTTAATAATTTTATAATTGTATGCATACTTTTAAACAATCACATACCTTGTCCAGGCATTCAATTTGGTGAACATCGAAATTAAATAACTTATGCAATTTTTATAACATTCATGAAATTTTTTCATCTGGAATATTTAATTTTTTTGTAAAAACACGTTCGTACAATACGTTTTGAATAGGATTTGCATATCCTACCTCTCTCTTGTGGGTGTCTACGTAGCCAAACTTCAAGTTAATCGGGTGTATAATATATATATATATATATATATATATATATATATATATATATATATATATATATATATATATATATATATATATATATATATGTTAACGGTATCCCTATACACCCCCTTTACGCTCCCCCATCATTGATGTAAATATCGTATATTATTACGATGAACGACGGCCAGCTTTTTGAATAAGAAAAACTTTTCATATAAAATATAGACAAAATCTCCTAGTGTTTGAAAATTATGATGCTACTACGATACTTTAGAATGTTTTACTGTAGAAATAGAAATAAATAATAATAACACAGCCTTGAAATTGCATATTGGTTTGAAATATGGAATAAGAGATTGCTTTTCAAATATACATAATAGTATTCGACTTTAGAACTATGCAAATGAAAAACGCTATATAAAATATCGAACGAACATAAATGTTAAACTTTTTCATATAGGTAAGAAACCCACATTACTTTACTTTCCACGACCCCCACCATTCCTCCATGCTTACCTGTTATTGTGCAATCTCCGAAAATTACCGAAGAAACCCGAACTAATGTCCACGATTATTGTGAATAAAAGCGTCTAAAATATTAGAAATAAAGATATCCGGTAATTATAAACATATAATAGTACCTAGTCCTCCAAATTGAAATTGATGCATTTTATATTGCTTTAATCATTCATATTGGCCAAACTCATAAACTTATCAATCAAAACTGTTATTCAATCAAATCTTTTTAGATGTAATTACGAACAAAAATCTGAAATTTCATAAAACCTATTAGGAAATTATATGAATATAAATAATTAATTGAATTTATGATTCCTGGTTACCTTTTACTAATGATTTGTATATTCAATTTGGCGAGATTGAATAATTTATTGAACTTTTGTCATATAAGATTCACAAATTTTTTTATGGAAGAACAAAATAACTTAAGTAACTATTTTCCTATAAAATGCATGAAATTCATCAGATCCATCAGATTTAATTTCTTTGATTGGGCAGAATGCGAAATTTTTTATTATAGACCTCATATTTTCTTTTTTTCTGTTTAATTTTATGTATACATTTGTACATATATTCAATTTGGTGAGATTGAATAATTTATTGAACTTTTTTTCATATAAGATTCACAAATTTTTTTATGGAAGAACAAAATAACTTAAGTAACTCTTTTCCTATAAAATGCATGAAATTCATCAGATCAATCAGATTTTATTTCTTTGATTAGACAGAATGCGAAATTTTTTATTATAGATCTCATATTTTCTTTTTTAGACAAAACCTCCTAGTGTTTAAAAATTATGATACTAATACGATCAACATTATATAAATAAATTGATAGGAAGTTAAGTATTATGTATTTAATTCAACTTAGATTATAAATTATAACCCATACTTTGTATGAAGTAGTAATAAAGTTAAATTATTAATCCATTCTATTATTCTACATTGAAAATTTAATAATTTTATAATTGTATGCATACTTATAAACAATCACATACCTTGTCATGTCAAAAAAATCCCACGCACATCTATACTAAACGGATAAAATTGTTTCTGAATATATGAGTCCTACATTCATCGTATAAATGATTTGTCCATGCACTCAATTTGGTGAACATCGAAATTAAATAACTTATGCAATTTTTATAAGATTCATGAAGAACAAAATAACTTAGGGAACTTTATTACAGAAAATTTATTTATCTAATTACAAACCTTTTTATTTGAAACACTAAATTATTTTTAAAAAAATGTCAAATATTAGGAGTAAATAAAACGTAGACGCTAAATGTATACGATTGATGAATATCTTAAAATCATAACATTACTAGAAATACTGTTTTAGAAAATATAAACATGTATTCGATTAGGAAAGAATAAAATATAGAGGATAAACATATCCAACGATAAGTATATTTTTATGAAATAAAAGAATTCTTTTTGAATATAAATAATTTTATTTGAATTTAGAACTCTACATATGGAAAACGCTGTATAAAATGGTGCTCAATGTTTTTTCTGAGAAATTGTTCAATTACTTATGCAATTATTAAATCTGGTAAAACATATGAATTACATAACTTGCTTGTGAAACATAAAACTACTTTTTGAAAGATATGAAACTTTATTACCAAATTTGGCAGAAAGTTAATAAAATATATTTCACAACTTGAAAAGTTGGGTAGGCTATCGAAATTTTCAGGAAGCAGACGTCTTTTATTAAATTGTACCGAATTAATTTTAGATTCTGGTTGCTACACTATATGACTTTTTAGGAAGTTTTTCCCGTTGATCGCAAAAACTGTTGAAAAAGATTTTCCGAAATATCATTACATACCTTTGAAAGTACTATTCCATATATTTAGTTTTGATCATTACGACAATTAGATGACCATCAGCTATTTTCTAGTTTTAATTTCAAAAATTGAATTTACGTATTCTGCAAATAACCCGTCCTTTTGTTTCTTGAAAAATCAAAATTGATATGATTGAAACTTTTTTCGTATACATGAAACGGTTCGAATGCTTAAATAGACTTTATGGAACTTTTTTTCATATAAGATTCACAAAATTTTTTTATGGAAAAACAAAATAACTTTGCATGCAATAAGATGCCTGAAATTTTTTTCATCAGATTTTATTTCTTAAGACTTGCTCAGGGAACGCATTCATAAGTGAAAAAAATTTGAATTTGTATTATTTTATCATTGACAGTTTACACGCGATCTAAGTTATATTTGATAAACTCACTAGAACGTATGGTAATCTGTGAAAAATGTTAGTATGTTTCTTTGCTATTATTGGTGGTTTCTGATGATGCCGTCATCGTTGAATACGCTGATTGTTCACCTGCTTCCAAGTTGGTTGAAGTGAAGTGGAGGGAGTCTCTATGAATCAACCTTACCACTTTCGACTAGATATGCACGTTTCTGGTCGATCACAACAATAAAGCACTTGCACGTTTTCGATTAATGTTCACTGGTCCGTATTTATTCGGATTTATTGATCAATATCAGTATCGATGGATCAAATGTTAAGCGTTATAGAGTTGTGGACTGTATATGTACGTTTTTATAGATAAACACCGTGGTGTATTTAGATATATATTTTATGTTAAAATTGAGATGATATATACCCAAGGGTGACTATTTGCAATAGAATGTTCTTTGTTACTCTCTCTTAGCGTCTCTCGTTCGTATTTTCGCTACCTGCTCCTACCATCGCACACCCTAAAAGCCAGAGCAGGGATAACAATTTTTCGCGTTCTAACTTATTTCTTCGTTCAAAAATATTTTTTAATCATCGCAACAGTTAAACTATGCATATGTTCATTTTTTTTTGCATCGCTCAGATATCTTTGGCAAAAAAAGTGTCGCATATCAGGACAAAAACCTGTTGCAATGATTAAAAATATTTTTGAACGAAGAAATAAGTTAGAACGCGAAAAATTGTTATCCCTGCTCTGGCTTTTAGGGTGTGCGATGGTAGGAGCAGGTAGCGAAAATACGAACGAGAGACGCTAAGAGAGAGTAACAAAGAACATTCTATTGCAAATAGTCACCCTTGGGTATATATCATCTCAATTTTAACATAAAATATATATCTAAATACACCACGGTGTTTATCTATAAAAAACGTACATATACAGTCCACAACTCTATAACGCTTAACATTTGATCCATCGATACTGATATTGATCAATAAATCCGAATAAATACGGACCAGTGAACATTAATCGAAAACGTGCAAGTGCTTTATTGTTGTGATCGACCAGAAACGTGCATATCTAGTCGAAAGTGGTAAGGTTGATTCATAGAGACTCCCTCCACTTCACTTCAACCAACTTGGAAGCAGGTGAACAATCAGCGTATTCAACGATGACGGCAGTAATGATCAAAACTAAATATATGGAATAGTACTTTCAAAGGTATGTAATGATATTTCGGAAAATCTTTTTCAACAGTTTTTGCGATCAACGGGAAAAACTTCCTAAAGAGTCATATAGTGTAGCAACCAGAATCTAAAATTTATTCGGTACAATTTAATAAAAGACGTCTGCTTCCTGAAAATTTCGATAGCCTACCCAACTTTTCAAGTTGTGAAATATATTTTATTAACTTTCTGCCAAATTTGGTAATAAAGTTTCATATCTTTCAAAAAGTAGTTTTATGTTTCACAAGCAAGTTATGTAATTCATATGTTTTACCAGATTTAATAATTGCATAAGTAATTGAACAATTTCTCAGAAAAAACATTGAGCACCATTTTATACAGCGTTTTTCATATGTAGAGTTCTAAATTCAAATAAAATTATTTATATTCAAAAAGAATTCTTTTATTTCATAAAAATATACTTATCGTTGGATATGTTTATCCTCTATATTTTATTCTTTCCTAATCGAATACATGTTTATATTTTCTAAAACAGTATTTCTAGTAATGTTATGATTTTAAGATATTCATCAATCGTATACATTTAGCGTCTACGTTTTATTTACTCCTAATATTTGACATTTTTTTAAAAATAATTTAGTGTTTCAAATAAAAAGGTTTGTAATTAGATAAATAAATTTTCTGTAATAAAGTTCCCTAAGTTATTTTGTTCTTCATGAATCTTATAAAAATTGCATAAGTTATTTAATTTCGATGTTCACCAAATTGAGTGCATGGACAAATCATTTATACGATGAATGTAGGACTCATATATTCAGAAACAATTTTATCCGTTTAGTATAGATGTGCGTGGGATTTTTTTGACATGACAAGGTATGTGATTGTTTATAAGTATGCATACAATTATAAAATTATTAAATTTTCAATGTAGAATAATAGAATGGATTAATAATTTAACTTTATTACTACTTCATACAAAGTATGGGTTATAATTTATAATCTAAGTTGAAATAAATACATAATACTTAACTTCCTATCAATTTATTTATATAATGTTGATCGTATTAGTATCATAATTTTTAAACACTAGGAGGTTTTGTCTAAAAAAGAAAATATGAGATCTATAATAAAAAATTTCGCATTCTGTCTAATCAAAGAAATAAAATCTGATTGATCTGATGAATTTCATGCATTTTATAGGAAAAGAGTTACTTAAGTTATTTTGTTCTTCCATAAAAAAATTTGTGAATCTTATATGAAAAAAAGTTCAATAAATTATTCAATCTCACCAAATTGAATATATGTACAAATGTATACATAAAATTAAACAGAAAAAAAGAAAATATGAGGTCTATAATAAAAAATTTCGCATTCTGCCCAATCAAAGAAATAAAATCTGATGGATCTGATGAATTTCATGCATTTTATAGGAGAATAGTTACTTAAGTTATTTTGTTCTTCCATAAAAAAATTTGTGAATCTTATATGACAAAAGTTCAATAAATTATTCAATCTCACCAAATTGAATATACAAATCATTAGTAAAAGGTAACCAGGAATCATAAATTCAATTAATTATTTATATTCATATAATTTCCTAATAGGTTTTATGAAATTTCAGATTTTTGTTCGTAATTACATCTAAAAAGATTTGATTGAATAACAGTTTTGATTGATAAGTTTATGAGTTTGGCCAATATGAATGATTAAAGCAATATGAAATGCATCAATTTCATTTTGGAGGACTAGGTACTATTATATGTTTATAATTACCGGATATCTTTATTTCTAATATTTTAGACGCTTTTATTCACAATAATCGTGGACATTAGTTCGGGTTTCTTCGGTAATTTTCGGAGATTGCACAATAACAGGTAAGCATGGAGGAATGGTGGGGGTCGTGGAAAGTAAAGTAATGTGGGTTTCTTACCTATATGAAAAAGTTTAACATTTATGTTCGTTCGATATTTTATATAGCGTTTTTCATTTGCATAGTTCTAAAGTCGAATACTATTATGTATATTTGAAAAGCAATCTCTTATTCCATATTTCAAACCAATATGCAATTTCAAGGCTGTGTTATTATTATTTATTTCTATTTCTACAGTGAAACATTCTAAAGTATCGTATTAGCATCATAATTTTTAAACACTAGGAGATTTTGTCTATATTTTATATGAAAAGTTTTTCTTATTCAAAAAACTGGCCGTCGTTCATCGTAATAATATACGATATTTACATCAATGATGGGGGAGCGTAAAGGGGGTGTATAGGGATACCGTTAACATATATATATATATATATATATATATATATATATATATATATATATATATATATATATATATATATATATATATATATATATATATATATATATATATATATATTATACACCCGATTAACTTGAAATTTGGCTACGTAGACACCCACAAGAGAGAGGTAGGATATGCAAATCCTATTCAAAACGTATTGTACGAACGTGTTTTTACAAAAAAATTAAATATTCCAGATGAAAAAATTTCATGAATGTTATAAAAATTGCATAAGTTATTTAATTTCGATGTTCACCAAATTGAATGCCTGGACAAAATCATTTATACAATGAATGCATGAATCATATATTCAATAACAATTTTATCCGTTTAGTATAGATGTGTGTGGGTTTTTTTTTTGGCATGGCAAGGTATGTGATTGTTTAAAAGTATGCATACAATTATAAAATTATTAAATTTTCAATGTAGAATAATAGAATGAATTAATAGAATGAATTAATAATTTAACTTTATTACTGCTTCATACAAAGTATGGGTTATAATTTATAATCTAAGTTGAATTAAATACATAATACTTAACTTCCTATCAATTTATTTATATAATATTGATCGTATTAGTATCATAATTTTTAAACACTAGGAGGTTTTGTCAATATTTCATATGAAAAGTTTTTTATTCAAAAAGCAGTCCGTCATTCATCGTAATAATATACGATATTTACAACTGATTTATCACACATGGGATTTAGGTTTTTTTAAAATTTATATGTGTACTCTTTTTTCCTCTAGTATGAGAGACCTGTTATAATGCATGTAAACGAATGGTTCAAATTACATTTTTTTAATAATTTAGTGTTTCAAATAAAAAGGTTTGTAATTAGATAAATAAATTTTCTGATTAAGTTTATTTTTATATAATACATTTAATCATATGTATATACAATAACATATCTACCAGCTTACACTATCCAATACAATACAATATTCTCAATATTATAATAATATCTTACAAGCAATTCATACATATGGGGTGAGTCATTGTAACTCAATTTTATGAATTCAGCACAACCATGTCGAATGTCAGGACCGGGTTTCTTACGAATTTTGGTCTAAATTTGTAAAAAATTCAATTCTCATGACCATCTATCATTAGTTAATACGGTCCCGAACACCTGGTCTGATAATACGAACAAAAGACCTGCCACCCGCTTTTGTGAAGAGATATTCGCATCAACCTTTTGTGTTTGTTTTCTTAGAAATACCTGCACCCATATCTAATGTCAGGGGTGGATTTCATACGATTTACGAATTTTGGTCTAAAATTGTGAAAAAATTCAATTCTCACGACCATCAATCATTAGTTAATACGGTCCCGAACACCTGGTCTAACAAAAGACTGCACCGCACAATAGGAACAATAGACCGGCTCGAACAATAGGAACAATAGACCGGCCCTAACAAAAGAAACACCTGGCATAACAATTGGCTGCACACCTGCACCCAAACAATAGGAACAATAGACCGGCCATGATTTATGACCTTGAGCTGTCATCATCAATCATTTTTAATGGCTTTAGTTCAATCCTTTCTACTAATGGGTAGGCCGTCTTTGTGTACTTTAACAAGACCGAATAATTCGGGAGGTTCAGCACTCATTGGAATAACTTTTTTCTTTAGGTAAAAGGAATCCAACAATTCTGACGCTTGTTGTACGTTCGATTTAATTTGAGTTAAAAAGGACGTCGTGGGATCTTTTTGTAAAAGGGAAATATCTAATTTGGATAAGACCTCTTCCATTTTTTCAATGTACTCTTCTTGCTTCAAACATACTAAAGTGTTTCCTTTGTCGGCTTTGGTTAGTACTAGGTTGTTATTTTTGACTTTCTCTTTTATGTTTTTAATGATTTTATAGTCACGGTGTTTCCTTTCTCCAGTCGCTTCATTTCTTATGGTATTTGCCAAAATATGTTTACCTGTGTTAGGCTGTGCAATTATTTTTATATTTTGTTGGATTGCAACTTCCAAGTGCACTCCCAAGATTTCCTTCTCATGTTTTTTTGTGAAATTGGGTGAATATTTCGGACCTTTATTCAAAATCTCATTTTCTTCTATATCAAAGTTGGTATTTGAAAGGTTCTTGAACCTTGGATAGAAGTCGTAAATTGGTTGTGTCACATGTGTAATGGTTGGTTTTTGTTGTTTCGCTGACAATATACTTATTTTCTTCTGTTGAGATTGACGTTTAGTGTATATAATTTTACTCACTTTTCCTCTCACTGTATCATCTAAAATATCGAACTCAATGGCTTGAAGATGGCGAAAAAGGTTAGTGTGAACAAGTTTCAGGTAGGATCTGCAGATATGTCGTTTTTTATGTAAGGAATTAATTTCTTCTCTTATCCACTGTTTTTGTACCATCTTCTTCAGTTTTTCGGTTAAACTATTATTGATGTTGAATTTAACTTTCACATAATTAGGCACTAAACTCATTTTTACACATTGTTCGTTGAACCAAATATTTTGCGCGGCTGTTCTTTGCTTTATATGTAATCTATAGTATAGATTCATCAAACATGCCCGACTAGCATTATTAATAAATTCGATGGACGATGAATCAACTCTGTGGTAGTTCATATTTATATTAAAAAAATTAAATAATAAGAAAACAACTTGTCTAAAAACCACAAAATGAAAATAACTTTTTATTCGACTAGTTTCGCCTGTTACAGCATTATCAAGACTGAATACATAATTGCAAAGACATCGCTTGAAAATATATAAGTATTTCGGTTCGGTACCTGGGGGTGGTAAAATGTAATCGATGGGTCCAAGTTATCAGAGATTTAACAGTGGGGAGTGGTTTAAGTCTAACTGGTCATTAAGAAGAATGTAATTATGGGATTTTTGGATCTTGTTTATTTCCATGGCTTCCAGGAAGTTCATTATCATACCTTTATCACAGTGAACTTCCTGGAAGCCATGGAAATAAACAAGATCCAAAAATCCCATAATTACATTCTTCTTAATGACCAGTTAGACTTAAACCACTCCCCACTGTTAAATCTCTGATAACTTGGACCCATCGATTACATTTTATCACCCCCAGGTACCGAACCGAAATACTTATATATTTTCAAGCGATGTCTTTGCAATTATGTATTCAGTCTTGATAATGCTGTAACAGGCGAAACTAGTCGAATAAAAAGTTATTTTCATTTTGTGGTTTTTAGACAAGTTGTTTTCTTATTATTTAATTTTTTTAATATAAATATGAACTACCACAGAGTTGATTCATCGTCCATCGAATTTATATGTGATGCTTTCGTAGAATTGAATATTATGTTCTCTATATGTGACATGAAAATGTCTGCAATAAGCGGACTTAAGGGGGAACCCATAGCCTGCCCACTAGATTGTTCATAAATTTTGTTATTAAACTGGAAGTGATTTTGACTAAGACATATATCTAATAAGAAAATGATATCATTTATTTTAATAATATCCATAGTGGATTGTTGCAAAATATCTAAGACAAGTGGTAAACACTCATCTGCTGGTATATTGGAGAACATATTATCAACATCGAAGCTAACAAGAAAAGAGTTAGCAGGAGTTACAAAGTCTTTCAGTTTCTGTACTAAATCAACAGAGTTCTTTACTGTATATTTTGGAGTGAAATTAGTTAATTTTCTGAATGTGAAATTCAGATCTTTGGCTAATTTATACGTTGGGCTATTTATGTGAGAAACTACAGGTCGTATTGGGCTATTTTCTTTGTGGTTTTTTATCAATCCGTAAAGTTTTGGAGTTCCAGGGTTCATATGTATTATTGAAAAATTAGGTTTTGAAAGTGTATTTGGGGAAATTTCCTGAAGGGCTTGTCTAACAGTTTTTTGAAATTCATTTGTTGGATCGACTGATATTTGTTTAATTTGTTCCGTTTGAAGAAAATTATCCATTTTGGAAACATAATCATTTCTTGAGAGAACTACTATCGCATCGGATTTATCTGCTTTAGTGATAGTTAAATTATTAATTTCAATTTTATTTTTCAAGGATTTTATGTCATCTAAATATTTATTTGGTTTCGGAACCTGATGGCTTCTAAGAATTTTTGAAATTTTGAATTCGGCTAACGCGTTCATCAGTATTTTTCAAAGCTAAAATAGATCAACAGCAAATAATTCTTTCGCGTTTTTATCAATACTAATTGGAATGAATTTATGTCCTTTTTCTAACAGACTGACTTCCGAATTAGAAAATTCAATATCGCTGTAGTTTATGATTCTGTCACTGAACTCTTGGGATCTTTCTGATTGATGCATATTTGAATCATCCACAAAACACTTTTCTAAATCACCGGATTACATTGTTACTAACTTACCTATTTGCTCTATTTTGAACTTCTTCAGTACTCAAATTGGCCAAGTTGTTTAAAAATGAAAATTTACTGCAGAAATTACTGTATGATTCTCGTCTTTTTTGAAGTTCAAGTTTTCTTCATTTTACAACTCCACCCGCGCGCCCCTTTGTACCATCGCGCCCCAAGGCACATGCCTAGTTTGCCTTAAGGATAATCCGCCTCTGCCTGCAATAATTCTTTCCTACCCGTAAGCGTAAATCTATAATTCTGTATTCAGTTCTTAACTCAATCTGCCCGATGATGGTCTAGTGACCGAAATTGCAATCGCAGTATTATATTTTTCAAAATATTTTGTGATAATAAACGTAGTAAATTCAAATTTAGTTTTGTTCATTATGTTAAATTATCACGTAGTAACGACGGATTCCATCAACTAAGTATTTATTCAAATTTACATTACTTGAAATTTCAATAACAGCATTATATTAATTAGCAACTTCCATACTTATTTCTTTTCGTATGTTCAAATCATATATCATCGATTAGGTATACATGTTTATATACAATCATCTATCATTTTCTAACATCTGCTTAAGTTTATTGAAGTTTTTCCTTTCCTTGATCAATTCTATTTTTATATAATACCATATATTTCTAAATTAATATTGCAAATAAAGAAACCATATCAATATATATATATATATATATATATATATATATATATATATATATAATATATATATAATATAATATAATATATATATATATATAAAATTTATATATTAATATATATATATATATATATATATATATATATATATATAAATATATATATATATATATATATATATATATATATATATATATATATATATATATATATATATATATATATATATATATATATATATTATTATTATTATTATAAATTACAGTTATTCATAAGCCATTAAGGCCTCTAACATGTTATTTCCTAATTTATCATGTCCTTCCACTCCCGTCTGTTTTTTGCCCTCTCTCTCCAGTTTCTTATTTTCCTCTCCTGGATGTCCTCCATCACCGCTTCGCTCCATCTCTTCCTCGGTCTTCCTCTTCTTCTCTTACCCTTCGGCCGCTTCCAACACACTCCCTTCACCTCTATATTCTCCGTCATTCTCTCCAAATGTCCTAGCCAATGTAGTCTTCTCTCTCATCTTTTCTCCGAACAATTCATATAGTTCTTCATTCATTCTTCTTTGCCATATACCATTCATTTTTTTTCCTCCATTTATACTTCTTAGCATGCTCCTCTCCCATATATCTAACTTTTCTTGTATTTTATTGTTCATTACGCAAGTTTTACATCCATACATTAATGTCGGTAGTATAATTGTCTTATACCTCTTTCGCCTTGTTCCCCAGGACACTTCCTTTGCCTTAATTACTTCTCTTAGTCCTCCTGTACACCTATTTGCCTTCATTCTCCAATCTATTTCGTCTTCTTCTTTGCACGCTTCACTGAGCAGCACCCCCAAGTACACAAATTCTTTCACTCTCTCAAACTTCGTTCTTTTCCCTTCTATTTCTATATCTAAAAGAGCTTCACTTTCTCCTCCTTTCGACTTTTTTAATATCATTTATTTACTTTTTTCTTGATTTATTTCTAAGCCATATTTTGTTGCTGACTTTAGAAATTTTTTAACTATATTTTCCAGTTCCCCTTTGTTACGTGCTATTAGCACGACGTCATCAGCATATGCTATTATTTGGTGGCTTTTGTTTAGCAGTGTCCCTGCTCTATTTATTTGGCTATCTCTCACCACTTTTTCTGACACTGCATCAAAAAAAAACAGCAGCTTTTTTTGCTAGGAGCATCTACAATGGGGGCGGAACTTGTATTCTTGTGAAAGAAGGCATAGAATATGATGTGATCTCCATATTTAACAACTCAAATATTGAAAAACAATTTGAAACTTGTTGTATTTTATTAAAGCAATATAATATCCACATAGTGTCTGTTTATAGGTCCCCTTCGGGTGATTTTGGTCGTTTTATGGAGGCAGTGGAACACACAGTGGATCACTTTGGAGACAGAGGGAATGCTGTCTTGGCAGGTGACTTTAATGTACATTTTTGAACCAGAGACGCTGAGGCGGGGTTGCTCTGTGATGTACTGGGTACATATGGCTTTCAGCCCATGATCTATGAAAACACAAAGGAAGGAGCCTGCCTGGACAACATTATTAACTTTTCCCATAATACTGCTTTCGGAGAGACAGTGGATCTCCACTTATCTGACCACATCGGACAGGTACTTAAAGTTGGGGTAAACATGAAAGCTGACAAAAAATCTATAACTAAAGAAAAATTAAGGCCCATATCACAAAAAGGCATGTCACAGTTCTATAATATTGTGGAATCATACTCATGGGATTTTATTGCAGAAAAAAATACAGTGGATAAAAAGTTTGAAATTTTTATTAGTAAAATTCAAAATGCATACCTACAGTCATTTCAAGAAAAAACATTTTACTCAAACGGGAATAAACCACATGAAATTACCTGGTTTAATGATGCCTTATGCCAAATGAAGGATCACTTACACTTCTTAGGGCAGATTAGTAAAAAAAACAGTTGCCCTGCAAACATAGAGGAGTATAAACAGTTTAAAAAAGTTTACAGAAAAGCTATAAAAGCAGAAAAAAACAAGCAAACGATAATCTTATTGCAACTTCAAAAAACCCAGGCATTATCAACAGTAATAAGGGAAATTACAATAAATCTGAGTCACAACCTAGCATAACCCCTGAAAATTTTAACACCTTTTTCTTAAATATTCCTGACAATATAATAAAAAATATACCAAATACAAACTTGGATCTTCTAAAAGGCTAAAAACACTAACTGGCCCCCAAAACCTATTTTCATTTACTGAGGTAAGTTATAACTTTGTCGGAGAAGTCATATCTAGCCTAAAAAACAAAAAGAGTAGCGACATATATGGCCTTAGTGTACGGCTTATAAAAAACATAAAAAATATTATCTTAATTCCGCTGACAAAGCTAATAAATCTATGCTTCAAAGAAAATGTGTTTCCCAATTCATTAAAAAAAACTGTAATAACACCAGTTTTTAAAAAGGGGGATGAAAATGATATCTCTAATTATCGCCCAATATCTTTATTACCCATTATATCAAAAATAATCGACAAATGCATGGCTTTCAAAATAACAAACCATATGGAAACAAATAATCTATTTTCAGATAGCCTGTTTGGGTTCAGAAGAGGTAGGGGCACAGTGCTCGGAGTTCTTAATCTTCTATCTAACATTATAGATGCCTTTGAAAAGCGTGAACATTTGTTGGCACTCTTCTGTGATCTAAGTAAAGCGTTTGATTGTGTCTCGCACGATCTTCTCTTACAAAAACTAACATTCTACGGATTTTCAGGAAATAGTATTCAGCTAATAAGATCGTATATTTCTGAACGACCACAGGTAGTAAGAGTGAGGGGCGTGTCATCTTCTGAGGGTGTGTCAAAATTAGGCGTACCACAGAGCTCGATTATGGCGCCTATACTTTCTCTTATTTTTATAAATGACTTACCAACGGCTGAGCTTACCAATTACATACTCTTTGCAGATGACACAACTCTTACCATCCAAGATGGAGATGTAAAAAATATGGAGAGAGAGTGGGGCACAGTCGGAGGCAGAAAACTGGTTTAATGCCAACAAACTTATGCGTAATAGAGATAAAACACAGGAAAAGATATTTACACTGCGGGATACTGGGGAATATGCTTACTCTACTGAAGTTAAATTCTTAGGGCTTTATCTTCACCCAACACTCAAATGGGATATTCATATAGAGAAGGTATCGGGAAGACTTAGAAGCTGTGTTTTTTTACTTAGGAGCCTCTATGACTGCGTCTCACAGACTACACTGCTGAGTGCCTATTATGCCCTATTCCACTCGATCATGACATATGGCATCTTGGCATGGGGGGGGGGGAAGTTTCATCTACATCAAGATTATTCGGTCTGCAACGAAAGGCAGTCAGGATTATGGCAGGCATGAAATTTAGAGATGACTGTAGGCCTGCATTTATTAAATTAAACATACCAACTCTTCCCTCAGTATATACTTTAGAAAACTTACTGTATGTTAAAAAGTTCGAAAACAAATTTCTAACCCATGGAGATATCCATGATTATAATACCAGACAGTGTAATAACTTTGTACCCTCCCACTGCCGCCTGACAAAATGCCAGAGTCGCCCGGAGTTTATAGCTGTAAAGTTGTTTAATAAACTTCCAGTAGAAGTGAGACATCTGCCCTTAAATTTATTTAAAAATGAAATTAAGAAACTAGTCACCTCTAATGCATTTTACAGTGTACAAGAGTTCCTACAATAACGTTATAAATAGACATTGTAATTTTATAGATTGCTTTAAAGTTTCTTCTATGAGTTGTCATTATTCTATTTTAACCTTTTAAACAAATTAACTTATCTGTGTTTTTAGATGTCCGGTACCTAATTGTAATGTAATGTTTTTCTTTTTTTCCTTACTTTGTATTGTCCCGCCTCTTAACTATCTAAATTGTTAGAAATTATTTTATTTAACTTATTGACCGTATTAAATTCTACTTACCTTATTTTATTGACAAATGATCATAATAGAATAAATTTTATTAATGTATTTTAACTATTAAGCACCTATAATGGCCAAAAAAAAATGTTCTTTTTTTCCTCTGACGTGTGTAAATGCTTTATAATATATTAACATTAATAAATTACTTTCCTTTACTTTACTAAATAACAGTGTTGATGTTGGGCCCCCCTGTCTCAGTCCTTTCCTCACTTCTATCTCATCACTCAAAATTCCTTCCACTTTCACTGCACATATGGTATCCTGTAATGTCATTTTAACTAATCTCATGATTTTATTTGGTACTCGTTAATCTGTCAAAGCCTCTAGTAATTTCGCTCTTCGTAATGTATCATATGCCCCTTTAAAATTAATGAATAGCATGTACGTTGGAATCTCATATTCATATGCTGTTAACAGTACCTGCTTTATCATAAATATCTGATCTGTTGTTGCTCTATTTTTCCTGAAACCGCCTTGGTAATCTCCGATCTCTTTCTCTTTATTCTCTATATTGTGTTCATTTAATCGTCTTTTGATCAGCGTGGCCAGAACTTTATACGTAACGTCTAACAGGGCTATTCCTCTATAGTTTTCACACTTAGTCTTATCTCCCTTCTTATGAATTGGTGTTATTACCGCTTCTTTCCATGCTTTTGGCATTTTTTCTTTTCTCCATACGTCTCCAATTATTTCATATACTTTTTGTATTATCCTATCCCCACCATATTTTAAATTCTCCGCCGTTACCCCATTATTACCTGGACATTTATCGTTTCTCAATTTCCCTATTATCTCTTCTATTTCTTCCTTTTTGACTTCATTGCCATTGCTGACTTCCTCTTGATTTTCGTCTTGTATTTGTTGTTCTATTTGTAGTATTTCTTCGTCTGCATTTTCGTTGAGTAGCTCTTCAAAATATTCTTTCCATCTTTCACGCTGTTCTTTATCCCCACCTATTAGACCTCCATCTTTTGCCCTACAGAATTGTGGTTTGCTGTGGAAACTTTCCCTAATTTCTTTAGCTCCTTTATAAAATTTTTTTACCTCTTTATATTGATAATGTTCCTCTATTTTCTCCTTTTTTAATTTTCTTTTGCTGGCTCGACACATTTTTTTCACTTTTTTTACTTGTTCTCTATACGCTTGATTATTTTCCTCCGATCTGTAATCTATCTGTAATAATTTTTCATAGAGTTGTTTTTTCATTTTTATTTCTGCTATGCACTCTTCATTCATCCAATCTTTCATTTTTTCTCTTTGTTTTTCTACTAAACCTTTTTTTGTTGCCTTTTTTATCCCGTCTACTAGCTTTTCGAACTTCCTGTCGACTGTTCCTTCGAATTCCTTAATTCCCTCATCAATATTTTCCACATACTTGTGTCTGATTGCTTCATCTTGAAGTTCTTCCATGTTGCCTTTTTTCTTCGTTCAAATAGCTGGTTCAGCTTTGCTTCTACCAAGTAGTGGTCTGAGTTTATTTCAGCTCCTCTATATGTTCTTACATTTGTGATTAAACTTGCGTGCCTAGCCTGTATCAGTATATGATCTATTTGGTTGGAATCACTACTTCCTGGTATTTTCCAAGTACCCTTATATATTTCTTTTCTTTTAAATCTGGTGCTCATGACATACATATCTCTTTCTGCGGCTAATGAGATCAATTTTTTCCTTTTGTTGTTACTAATTTCATGTTTGCTCTCTGCTCCTATTATTTGCTTGTATTTCTCTTCCCTTCCTACTTTCGCATTCATATTCCCCACTATGATAACAACTTCTCTTCTTGAACTCTCATCTATCACTCTTCCCAACATTTCGTACCATTCTTCTTTCACTTCTTCTTCTGAGTCTTCAGTTGGAGCGTGCGCATTAATTATCTTTAAAGTTCCAAATTTGCTATTTATTCTTAAGTAGCACAGTCTGTCTGTTATTGCCTCAAATTTCTTAAATTCCCCTTTCAATGTTTGTTTTATCATGAATCCTACTCCATATCTTCTTGTCAGGCTTTCGCCTGTAAACATCAGATATTCACTCACCATTATGGTTTTTTCCTCTTTTAAGTGTTTCTTGCAGGGCTACTATGTCCATCTTATACTTTTTGATTTCTTCTGCCAATTCTCTTATTAAGAAAAATGAAATGTGCAGAATAGGAACAGGGGTGTGTTTGACACAGGGGTGGTCAAACACACCCCTGTTCCTATTCTGCACATTTCATTTTTCTTCTGTTTTTTCCTTCTCTCCTCTGTCCTACTTTTACTCGTATCCTTATTCGTCTCCTTGGTCCTCTCCCTATTTCCGCCATACAATTCTTTGCTTAGAAGTTTTTGAACTTTTTTCAATTTTCTCCTTCAC
>JARQZK010002995.1:205000-252500 GCA_030704885.1 Cynegetis impunctata
TTTCCCAACAACCTGAGATGTACATTTTCCATTGCGATATTGCAAGAACAAGTGGTCTGATTTCACTTGTGGTGGATGTAGCTGGATATAATTACGCAAAATTTGCAAATATGGTATTTTTTCGTCGGGCTTGTTTAATAACGGATATTTGTTTTTGTGTTTGGTAATTTTACAATGAATACACTTTTGTTCTTGAATATCATTCATGGTAATGTACAATTCTTCCCTTCTACAGGCACCAGACACCCCGAATATCATTGCTACCTAAAAACAATATTCTTTATTAAATACTTTATGGGTAATCTAATTAGTATAAATTACCTTGTGAATTAAAAATTCCTCATCTGGTGCTCCCATTTGAATAAATCCTCTCTTGTAAAAATGCTAGCCTTCTTAGGCCTATAGCCAACATTTTTTCTTTCAAGATAGGCAATCAGAGTTGCGAACTTGGAAATATCAATAGCCTCATATCAGAAAACTGTTGATTTTATCATGGAATAATCAGCCCACAAACTGCCAGGGACCTTCAGTTGCGCATTTCTTTGGACAAAATATTCCAATAAACTTTTTTCATTAATATTAGCATTTTTATCTTGACACCACTTTTTGGAAATACTATACGTGTTCCCGTAACGTTTTTTCGATTTCTCTAGGATAATCGCCGCACACCCTTCTTGCCATGCATTCTCCAACTCATCATCGGCGAGTTCATCATCACTCATGGTTTCAAGTTTTAAAATTACGACGTTGAATTAATTTTTAGTAACAGCAATGAAACCTATTTACTGACAGCGTCATTACTAACCAGCCTAGCAACCAAGTCTTGGAAAATGAACAATCGAAATTTTGAATGTAAAAATGAATTTATCAATAATAAAATGGATTTTTTATTGTTCTGATCGTGCAAAAAACGTTATAAGCATGTCGAACGTTAAGGTTTACCGACCTCAGACAATAATCGGAGTCGTCGCTTCGCTCCTCCTCCAAACAATTGTCTTCGATCGGTAAACAGCCCTTACCATTCTCCATACTAAATATACTATTATTGTCTTAAAATCATACATTTTATTGACAAAGCGAAAAATGAAGGAAATAAACTATGTAAAACATAACAATTGTCCTCTTCTGCAATTTGAGAATGGTGTCAAGTTGTGAAGAATTACATGAACCCCAACAGGGAAGACCATAGCGAAGATGAGATTCGAACAATGCAAAATAGGCAATTCTTGTAGATGCCGTATCTTATTCACTTGAGATGGATTTAATGGTGAAACAGGCCGATATAAGTTTTTAGCTAAGACTTGCACATGCTGTGAAAATTTGAGATTATTGTGATCAAGAGGCCTAAAAATCTGACAGAATCGACTACTTCAATGGCATGGTTTGGCAGGAATAGATCCTGGAAGTTATCTTTATAAAACGAGGCGACGGTTTTATCTACGTCGAAGCTAAGGAAGTTTTCATCAGACCAGGACTTGATCAATCCAAGATCAATGGTCATTTCAGAGTGCTGCGTCGCAGAATTAGGGTTGCTCCAAGTTATACTCGTATCACCCGCAAAAAGCGTAATTTCTCCACTGATCTTCAGATACGTAATATCATTTATGAATAACAAGAAGAGGGCAGGACCTAAAACAGAACCTTGGGGAACACCGGTAGTGATAGATTTACAAGCAGAATTGGAGTTATTTGTCCTTACAATTTATTTTCTACTTCCAAGATAAGACTCGAACCAGTGTAGTGGAATACCTCGGACACCATAAAACTCCAGTTTCCGTAATCAAATTTGGTGACTAACGCAGTCAAATGCTTTAGCATAATCATAGAAAACCGTAGCTGTGTAGTGTTTATTATTGAGAGATGAATAGATATTGCTCAACATAGAAAACAGAGCATCAGTAGTATTTTTTTTGGGTTGAAACCCGAATTGATGTGACGAGAGAATTTTATGATTTGAGAGGAAAGTCAGAAGGCGGATTTTCATTATTTTCTCTATTATCTTGGATTGAACAGATATAAATGCTATGGGCCTGTAATTGGATGTGTTAAATCTGTCTCCTCCTTTATGAAGTGAGAGAATTATTGCAGTCTTTAGATAATTAGGAAAATTACCAATTTCAAAAGATTCATTAATTCATGAAACCAAAGTATCAATAACAATGTCTGGAAGATTCAGAAACACTATCAAAGACAGGCCATCCGTGCCACAAGAGGACTTATTCTTTATTTTATTTATTGTTAGTAAGAGTTCATGCTTATCGACAGGACTCAAGAAGAAACTGGAAACGACATTGGCAGAGGGAGGCAGGAATTAAAGAGGATCATGGATCGGTACTAATCCAGCGGTAAATGCCCAGCAACATGAAGAACATCATCCAAGCATGTACTCCGCAAAGAAGAGTGCGGCGGTCTGCATCGATCTACCAGATCGAAATCCGTGCCGACAATCGGTTATTAAATAAAATTTATTTAGGAAATAGATCATACGGTTATATATTATTCGCTCAATTTCTTTTGAAAAAACACTCAATGTTGAAATAGATCTATAATTGCTGATGACAGTGGGATCATTTTTTTTTGAAAACCGGAATAACTGTTGCCATTTTCAGTATAGAGGGAAATTGACAATTTGAAACCGAAACATTAATAATGTGAGCAAAATGTTAAGATATCAGTTGCGCTAACACCTTCAGAATCTGGCTGATACAAAGTCAAAAGCTCAAAAAAGGCTGATAAAAATTCAAAACCTGAATACTTCTTATTTTTCAGTGATCTGATTGAATAAAGAACTTCGTCACTAGTTACTGGTAGAAAGGAAAAAGTGTTATCTTTTATATTAGATAGAGTACATTGTGACAGATTATTTCCATAATATTCATGGAGACTCATTTAGTTAAGTAATTGTAGAGAGGTAATCACCAAATGCAGAAGCCAACTCACAAGACTGAGACTTCTACTACATCAATGTTCAACGTAATTCGCTTCGCTAGGTCAGATTTACGGCCAGTAACGTCATTTACAATTTTCCACAGTTTTATTGACATTCGTAGATGTATACAATAATTTATCATTATATTAAAATTTGGCTTTTTTTAAAAGCGATCTATAATTAATTTTACATAATCTATAATTCTCATGAGCTTCATGAGTTTGTAAATGTTTATTTAACCAATGTAATTTTTTTGAATGATTACTAGCTGCTTTGACTTCAGATGTTATCCAACTCTCGTTCTCAACATTAGGATTAAATCGTTTCAGCGGGAGGCATTCTCTAATAATTGAAGTGCTTATAATTTGAATGAAATAACCAAAACAATAATTTACATCATCATTGTAATATATTGGACTGAAATCTTTACCAGAAATCACATTGACAATACTTTCAAGTTTATTGAGGGAGCAATCCCTAAAAAACGTATGTTCAGTATTTTTAGCAAAATCCAATGTTTCCGTCATACAAAAAAAAAGTGAGAGTGCTCTCTGGTCACTGTTATGTGGCTCAAATACTCGCACCTCACAATAGTTCATATTAGCATTCGTTAAAATATAATCCAGTTTGGAAATTGGACCAGGGTCGATAATTTTTGGAACCAAAAAAAATAATAGTAGGTTGAAACCCATTAGAAAATGAGGAGAATGTAATAAAAATGAAAGGAAAAATAATTTACGGGTGATCTGAGGTCGGGAAAGGGACAGAGGTGAGTTTTTAAGGGTAAAAAACGGTTTATCTGGATTTCCAGCAAAACTACAATCCCTATAGAAAAAAGTCAAATAGCAAAGTTGTAGGTAATAAAAAGATCTTTCACAGAAAAAATCACCTTTTTTTGTCCCAAATACACAGTAATTCATTTGATTTGAAATATTCATTTTTTCACCTTATTTTGACTCAACATCGAAAAAGCTCCCTAATTTTCAAACGAAAATTCTCTTGTCAAAATATCAGTTTTCTTCAAAAAGGTGGTGTGCTTTATGTTCGTTGAAATCTCTTCTTTCCGATGGTGTATAGTAAATATTCTCAGAAAATGCAAAAAATCGAAAAAAAACTCGAATTCGAAATTTCAATATGGCAGAAATATGAAACGGTGGAAGAGATCATGAATAAATATTTGCGCTATGTGGGAAAACATTACGTAGCAAGCATCTATATTATTTTTGATGGGTACCTCGAAATTGAAAAATTAGTTACTGTTACAGCAGTTAACAGTACCAGCAGTTAATTCAACTAAAAGAGGAGAACGCAGTCGTAGAAATCTTCAGACAATATTCCAGAGTTCGATTATCAAAATTATGTTAGCATCAGCAGATTCTTCTACTTGTTTACAGGAAAATCCTTGGGACTGTAATCTTTACATTAACGTTTTTATTATTTTGTCCCTGTTTTTTTCGTTAGATACAAATTTTTCTTGCAAAAATAGTATTTTTGTATGATTATGATAATCGAACTCTGGAATAATGTCTGAGGTTTTTCTACGACTACGTTCTCCTCTTTTAGTTGAATTAACCGCTGGTATTGTTGTGACATATATATATATATATATATTATATATATATATATATATATATATATATATATATATATATATATATATATATATATATATATATATATATACATATATATATATATATATATATATATATATATATATATATATATATATATATATATATATATATATCTATATATATATATATGCACATACCTACCCTGACATTGAAATCCAAATAGTGTCATCTGGAGTATACTGTAGCCATAGTATATCTCCCGGAGTTTCAGGTATAAAAAGTGGATCCCATTTAATACTTGATTCAGAATCAGCTGAAAAATATATTGGAAACTATTATTAGTGTACCGTATTCTTATATTGTGAATATGAAGTCGAAATTGAAGCATCTTCTATATTTTTCCAAACTAGCTGGAGCATATTGTGAAACATTTTACCTTTTTCAGAATGGAACACAAAAGTCTTTATAACAGGTCTGATAAGATGAAACATTCTAGGATTTCAAACAGGTTCAATATTGCCATTCAAGTTTATTAGGAAATTTTATGTGAAATGAAATTTATTCTATTAAATATTTCTTTTTTTTTTTGATTATTGTGATTTATGCCCTAACAATTTTCAAAGGTGAGAGTTTTCTGAATGATGTTCCTTTGAAAAAATCATAGACGACAAACACTATTGTGTATTGAAACCAGGATTAATAAAAAAGTACAACTGATTATAATTTTAATTTTCAATTAACTGTATTGGGAAAATAGATTCATGCATGAAGAAACATTTTTCGGAATCAGTACTGTTATAGAGATTTTATTAAGTTATTTGAATGTCTACAGAGCTTTTATTTATCAGAAAAATCAATGACTCCTAATAAGAGATCACAAGTACTTGTAATGCGTTAAATTTTCTAGGTCAATCAGAATTTTTTTTATGTGCATTCAACTTTAGGCCAAGTTTCAGTATATATCACTGTTGTTTAAGATGGATTCTCAACAGAAATTATGAGAACCAGTATTTTTATTGGATATTATAGAAAATGCAATCAAGAAGTTCATTCAGAATTTCGACAGACGTTATTTCTTTCACTAAACCTTTACCCAAAAATAAATCCTCATCGATTTCCAATCCTGGATTTTCTTCTTTAATCTTTTCCATCTCTTTCCTTTTTTTTTCGACTTTTTCTGCCTTTTTTGCTTCAATTATAGCAATCTCAATATTTCTTCTTATTTGAGATTTATAACTAAAGAATCTTCTGCATTTAGGTTTAAATTTCAACAAATATGACACCGTTGTGTAAAATTGCGGTTCTGGGAGCACTTCCACTTCAAGAAAGAAACCTTGACAGCAACCAACAGTTACCGTATAAGGCTAGAAATGATAAAAACGAGTAAGTGACAGAGGTCCGTCGCTTTCTAACTTCGATTTTTCCACATAAAAATTTTCAACTTCGTTAGTAAATTTGAAAGGGCGGGGGGGTCGGTTGGCGGGAAATTTCTAATTGTTATTCATATAGTAGTCCGACCACGATTTGTATTGGGGAACAAGAAGAAATTTGTTTATTTACACCGAGACAAATAAGCTGCACTGAAGAGATCTAATTAGATCTAAACAGCTGTATGCAAATTCTGAGTCGGGGTGACTTTGCGTCACCGTTGCGTCACCGTTGGATTTCGCGTCTCGGAATACATTTAACGAGCTCCCTTGAAAAGTTATTTGATAATTTAACTTGTATATTTTTCAAGATTTGATTTTGAGTATCGCGAATATCGCAACAAATATTTACGTAGCTCGCTATCGTGAGTATGTCCAGAGTTTTTAAAACGCTATGTGAGTGTGCTTACGTCACAACTGCAGAGTTGACATCTTATGTATTTGTGCTCACGATGGAATTCTGCATTTTCGATCTAAACAATGAATTGTTGGTTTCCAATATCTTTGCTGGATTGCGCTATGAGTTGTTATCCATATAGTAGTCCGACCACGATTTGGATTAGGAAACGAGTAGAAATTTGTTAATTCACTTCGATTCAAATAAACTGCTCTGATGAGATTTAATAAGATCGAAACAGCTGTATGCTGATTTTAAGTCGGGGTGACGTTTTCTACAATTCACCGTTAGATTGTGAATACAGATTTCACGTCGCGGAATAATAACTCACTTGGAAAGTTTTTGATAATTTTTTGAATTATTGGAAAATTTTCCATTTTCACTTCATGTAATAAGTTTTAGTAGTTTTGTTCTGCCTCAAGACCAACTTCAGATACCAAATTGCACCTCATTTGTTCAGATGGGGATCCGCTGGAGACTCCAGAACATCACGTTAGCATATCGACCAACTATCAATTTCAATGGATTTCGTACTTAGTACTCGGAAGATTCTCAACGAAATGCGGATTTCTTATTAAAAAGTAAGCTTAAATAAAGAACTAGGCTTTTTTCAAGTTTCAATTGAAGAAACTTATTTGTTCAGAAATAATAAATCTCAACCAGAAACAATTCAAACTTACTTAACCAGCATGAATGTAGAGAATGTTTCATGTGGTTTAACTCAAAAATCAATGACACCCCAGATATAGATGAGATTTAACCTCATTTGGTCTGATGCGGACCAAAATGTAATATATATATATATATATATATATATATATATATATATATATATATATATATATATATATATATATATATATATATATATATATATATATATATATTTATATATATTGAAGTCGAAACAAATAAAATAAATCTCCTAGCGGAGATGTTTGTAGGTACGAGATAACAATGCATCGAAATATTCCCACTTACTTCAGACGGTAAATGTTAGAAATGCTAAGATGATTATCCCAGTTGATGGAAAATAATATATAGCTGTTTCGCCCTTTTTGGGGCTCATCAGTATTATCCATCCATTTACCGAATATGATAACCCACCCATTATTTTAAACGTTCTAATGGTTTCCTATTCGCAACACAATGGCACTTAAATATGACATAGCGCACAGTTGCAACTACATCGATATGATGTAACAACCTTACAATTACTGCAATAATGGTAGCCACCTTCTGGTGTTAGGATGTGTGAGTTCTCGTTGCAGGAATTTTTCACTTGTCTGAGAGACGTGGTTCATTTGTTTCCGACGACAATTATATATATATATATATATATATATATATATATATATATATAATATATATATATATATATATATATTTATTATATATTATATATTTTTTATATATTTTTTATATATATATATATATATATTATATATATTATATATATATATATATATATATATATATATATACATACTCCAAATTCTACGCCACTAACGGAATTTCTATTTTAGTACAATTCTTCTATTCTCTAATAATTTCTATGTAAATAACATACTTTTTCTTTGTGACGAGATAATTAAACTGCACAATTATTTTGATAACTATTACAATTAATGCAATAATGGTAGCCACCTGGTGTTAGGACGTGCGAGGTTATATACATATATATATATATATATATATATTTATATATATATATCTATATATATATATATATATCTATATATATATATATATATATATATATATATATATATATATATAACTTTAGAAACTACTGTCTTAATTCTACCACTTTTGTTGAAGTCATTTTTCTGTATTACCTATTCTGAAATGGTGGGGGAAGTTCTCTTTCTTTGACATAAAAAGAAAAAGGACTGTAACTCCATAATGCATGAACCGATTTTCGAAAACGTAGACTCCATGCAAAGAATATTGAATGTAGATTTCAGTAACGAATAACAAAAACACTTTTAATTTTCAAATCGGCAACTAGAGGGCGTTATGTAACACCTAGCTCTATTTATTTTTTCGAGAAATTTCGAATGCAATGCTATAAATCTAACTAGCTAAAAAAAAGCCACATTTGATGACTTATTGACCTGTCAAAACCGCGAACTGATATCTCTTTTAATTCCAAAGATATTGGCATTTTTTGATGAGTGTTGGTGATTGTTGGCTCGCCCTGTAAGGTGGAAGAGAAATTATGTTGCTAAAATTGTTTTGAAAAATAAATAACAAGTAGAAACGCATCATGAGAATATTTACCAGCATTTCATAATGAAACAAAACTAAGGGAGCTACTCATAACAGAAATTTACAAAACGCTCCAATATCTCATTATTATAAATACTCAAAATGCTTGCCATTATTTGCTTTGAACTATTTCGGATTACAATTTTCGGGTAAAACTTCAATCCCAAATCTCTCAAACGGCCTCTTATGGTTTTATGTTCATGGACGAGTTGCAATATTACGAATGATGATAAACTATTGAGAGATAGATGTTTCAAAAGTCAGCAAGTTACCTATGAAAATGACAGTAATGTTTTATGTTGTTTACTTTAAGTTTTTATTGCTGTCGAATTTATTCTGACTGTTTGCAAACTAACTCTTTTATAATGCGTTTTTATTCAAATGAAGAGACATAAGATATGCTTAGTGTATATTTTGAAAGTCTACAAAATTAAGTAATTGCTGAAAGGGAGTATACGATACGATATCCTGAAAGACGGTGTCATTCTCGGAAATTATTCAAAAGATTGGCACAAAGATTGCGAAAAACCGGCAATGTTCAACCTGTCGCATTAAGAAATAGGATACCTAGATGTCGCAATGAAGAAAATGTTATTAATGTATTGGTGTTAGTTAAGTCTGAACCCCATTTGAGTATTCGAAAAATTGCAAGAGATCTAGGATTGAATTATTCGTTGGTGCAAAGCATATTAAAGGATTATAAAATGCATACTTATCATATTATTTCACTACAGCATGAAATTAGCCTAGACACAAATTATAGATCAGATAATTATTTATAAAAAATTTCAAAATACTTTTGCTTCTAAGTGTCGCCGTCGTTGAGATATAACGATTCAAAAAGTTGAAAGAGTTGTAATCGTCATAATATGCACGTTTCAACGCCACCTTTGAGCTAGTGTTTTTTTTATTTCTTTCAAATGTCTTGATCGTTAATCTCAAAAACGGTGGCTCTGAGTAAAAAATTTTGACAAACGTTTTTTATAGATAGTTAGGTGATCTACAATTTTTGTTTGAACTAATTCTATGATAAAACTTACTGCTTTGCTGAAAATCGCAAAAAAACCGTTTTTGTGACATTCGACCCCGAGTAAATTTTTTTGCACGTATCAGATCGATGAGGACTTTTCAGATTTCATTTATAATGGTGTTTTGAACAATCCTACCAATTTTCAGATGGGTGCAAATTTTTACTTCACTCCTATTTTTTGGTCTAATTTGACCGGACTAGTTTTGTTTCATTATGTAATGTCACCAACACTCATCAAAAAATGCCTATATCTGTGGAATAAAAAGAGATATCAGTTCGCCGTTTCGACAGGTCAATATGTCATCAAATTTGGCTTTTTGTTAGCTAGTTAGATTGATAGCATTGCATTTGAGATTTCTCAAAAAAAAAATCATAAATAGAGCTAGGTGCTACATAACGCCCTCTAGTTGCCGATTGGAAAATTGAAAGTGTTTTTGTTATTTGTTACTGAAATCTACATTCAATACTCTTTGCATGTAGTCTACGTTTTCAATAATCGGTATGCATTATGGAGTTACAGTATTTTTTATGTAAAAGAAAGAGAACTTTCCCCACCATTTCAGAATAGACAATACAGAAAAATGACTAACAAAAGTTGTAGAATTAGGACAGAAGTTTCTAAAGTTGATATTTTTTACCAGCCTAAATTGGGGAATATTTCGTAAAAAATCCAATTATATATTATAAGTGGTAGATTGTGCCACCTAGCGGAAAACTATGGACTCAAAAACATTTTCAATAATTTTTTTAGGGCAGATTTTCATATAAGAATTTTCCCCAAATTCTACGGTTTCCGAGATACGGCCGGTCGCCACCCGTAATGAATCACCCTGTATATATATACATACATACTCCAAATTCTACACCACTAACGGAATTTCTATTTTAGTACAATTCTTCTATTCTCTAATACTTTCTATGTAAATAACATACTTTTTTTTCGTTACGAGATAATTAAAGTTAAACATTAAACTGCACAATTATTTTGATAACTATTTTGTATTAATTTAGCGGTATTTTTGGGTCATATAGGATTTTATTTAGTACGCAAAGGAAACTTTATTCAGTATCAACAAAAAAACAACGTTATTTATTATAATTTATTGAAACGAATAGATGCATTCAACATTCAAAAACAAATTTTGTTTCTGAAAAGAACCATTTTGTTATAAATTTATATGAAAGAACAATTTTGATAACACTAATTTATCAAAAAGCACATTTCATCTACATTAAATAATATGAACAAATCTTTAAAACCTATCACAACTAATGTTCAATATGACCCCCGTTTACCTCAATAAGTTTATCTATTCTTCTGCTAAATGCACTTCTAACATAAAAAAATATTTTTGGCAGATTGGCAATAAAATTGGCTAAATTTACTATTTGTTGCCATAGTTCTTGACGATTATTTATTCATCGTGAGTATATCAGGGATTCCATATGGCCCCAGAAGTAGAAATCTAATTGATTACATTCGGGAGTTCTAGGTTGCCAAGGAAATTCATTGCCTCTGCTAATCCAACGATGAGGAAATTCAAGATCTAGATAGTTTCGTACTACTAAAGGATAATGAGGAGGCGCTCTATCCTGCATAAACCACATATCTTTGATTGAGTGGGAGTTCCTCTAAATCGTCAGAAAGTGTAGTTTGTAGAAACTCTAAATACAAGTTACCATTCAATTTTGCTGGTAATTTATAAGAACCAAGTAACTGAAGTAACCTGTCTTGAAATATACCGCACCATACATTAATCTTTAATTCATGTTGAAAATGTCATTCGTGGAATAAATGGGGATTGTCAGTATCCCAACTGTGGCTGTTTCTTCAATTGAAAACTCCTCTACGAGTAAAAGTGGCCTTGTCAGTATAAAGAATTTTTTTAATAAAATTTCGATTTTCATTTTGTTTATTTATGAAAAATTCAATCGTGAAGGATAATCTCTAGGCAATACATTTTGTACGGATGTAAACTGGTGAGGTTGAAGTTGTTTTATTTTCAGTACTCGAAAAACTGAAGAGTGGCTCTCTCCAGTCATTGCTGATAAACGTCGAGTATTTAGTTCAGGATAATTAGAAATTCGCACTAAAATATCATCTTCCTGATCAACAGTTAATCACTTTTAGGCTAAGTTGTTCAGTTTCTCCTAATCGACTAAAATTATTACTGAAAGTCTGGCGATTTGGTTGAAGTCTGTTCGGATACATTTCTCGATATCCTGGAGAAGAGCAACACAGGAATGATTTTCTTGTACACGAATACAAAGCATATCTCGCATTTGAAGATTAGTAAAATTGTTATGCCGAGGCATTTTTACTTAATCAACTATTTAAACAATCAGAATCTTCAATGACAGTAACAATTAACCGCAATGACAGCATCCTACTAGATTGAAAAGATTAATCCAGACCAGAGCCAACTACACAAAGCCTGAACTTATTTGCACTTTATTACCATGAAAGCCTATAATAGTACAGGAAATGAAGCATTTTGGCTCGCAATTTTTTCGTCCAACATGGAACTACGTGAAATTTTCACAGAAGGTAGAGAATAGCCCAGGGATCATTATCTACGTCATTCCGGTGTACGCTAAAACCTTGGGGGTGATTGCCACCCTATCTCGAGGGTGGAAATTTTTTACTACATTAAAACTGTAGGAATTGGTGGAAAAACTAATTCTAAGGAAAAAATATTATCACGTTTTCTTCGTAAAACTAATATTTTTTTAGTTATTCGCGGTTTGAAGTTACAATTTTTCGATGAAAAAATCGATGTTTTCGAAAGGTTTTTTCCGAATAGCTCGAAAAATATGCAGTTTATTGAAAAAACTTTTTTACGAGCAATATGAACCGAGATACGGCATGTTAATGGTTAACTTTTTACTCCTAATGCATAAATTGAAAGATTCAAAGTTAATGAATTTCTGAGGAAAACTCATCGAATCTTCTTTAAAATATTCAATTGGACCTTTAAAACCAAAAAAAAAATTCTAGCATAACAATTAAGCGACATATGATCAGAATAAGGTCAGTATCTACTTTTGTCTACGAAAAAATCAGTGAAAACAACGCCCTAGCTATCCCCTAATTAAAATTCATACTCACCCTTGTGTCGTTCTCTTCATATATATTTTTTTAATACACCCAAGAAGTTTGACCAATTTAAAATGCCTAATATTATAAAAATTGGAAATTGAAGAGAACGATTTTTTGCGATTTCGTATTTTTCACCCTTTTCATCAAAATATCTCCGAAATTACTGGTGATACGAAAAAAATGAATGAGCACTAAATTGTAGTTTTTTTAATGACTTAAATTTCCCTGTGCATAGTTTTTGTCTATAGTTAACATTTGGCGAGATAAAGCTATTTAAAACCTCTATTTACAAGCGAACACCACCTTATTCGAGCCCTTCAAACTAAAAAACCCCATTTGAAAACTAAGGGATCTTAAGGAATTTAATTCACATAATCTTTTAGCTCTTGAAAATCCCTACAAAATCATTTTTGACAAAACTCTAAAAATGAAGGAGCTATGTTTAAAAAACCAATAATTTTTTTTTCGAAACATTCGGATAGCACGGTTCGGAGCGTAATAATCTACATAACCGGTATTTTCGGCAGCAATACGTTACATGTTCCACCTTTTCCATTCAAACGGAAAGACAGAGAAAAAGAAACATCTGCTCATGTATCTCCGTGTCTGAGTGTATATTTCGTTGATTCTAAAGTTCGTAAGAAATCGCACGTGCTCTGACAATTTTTTTAGAAAAAATTATTCAATTGTGTTACTGATAGTTATTAAAATAAATCGGTTAGTGCATAAAAAATTCATTTAATATTTTCTATTTCAAATAATATTTGACAATGAGGGATAGTTTTCACTTCTAAAAATAATCAACGCCCATGAGCATGATATAAAATATGAAGTACAGGGTGGGATGAGCATAATCTAAAATTTTTATGCAAATCGATGAAAGACGAAATAATTTTTTAGGATAAATAATTTTTTTATATCAAGCTCTAACAAGGGTGGATTTTGAAGGATGAAACATTAGAAATTGTATTCCAATGCATAAAAAAATAATTATTCAACTAATCCAAACCAAATTTCACCCACCTTAAGGTTTACAACGTTATTTCATAATTTTTGACAATTAGGGGTAGTTTTTGTTTAATATTAATAGATGTCATTGTTGAATGTATCATTATAGTAGGCTTTCATATGCAGGACATAGACAAGCGTTAAAATACAGATTAATGAAAATAAATGAATTAATGTATTCTGTCAGAATTGTTAAGAGTCTTGTATTTATCTTTCAATAAATAATTCACAAAATTCCAGTATAATAAAATTATTATAAAAGGTTATGGGCCCAGATATCGCCAGATTAGATTGAATTCTGTAAAGTGAAACTATCCAAGTTAATAATTCGAACATTATTATTACTGTTGAAGTGTGTAAAGTATGGCAAGTATAAATAACTACACAGTGCCGGTTCTTGAAGCAAATAATTTTATTAATTGGAGATTTCGAATAATTACAATATTAAAAAGAGAACAATGTGATGAAGTTCTAGAACCACCACCTGATGCAATAACTGCTATTGAAGTCAAAAATAAATTTATGAAAATTGACGCTGAAGCTCAATCAATTATAGTACAAGGAATTGCAGACAAGCATCTGGATATTATTGAAGATTGTAAGAGTGCAAGAGAACAATTACATGCATTAAGAGATATTTTCGTGAGAACAAGTTCATTTACAAACTTTCGTTATGGAGAAAACTTCTTAACTTAAGATCCGGAACTAATGAAAAATTGGAAGATCATTTTCTGAAATTCGATACAATTATCAGAGAGTTGAAAGACATAGGTTCAAATATAGATGATAGTGATCGAGTGTGCTATTTGTTGCTGTCATTGCCTTCGAGATTTCATACAGCAGTTACTGCATTGGAAACAGTATCTGATGTTAATATGGATTTTGTGTAATCTAGACTTTTGGATGAGGAAATAAAATTGAATTCCAAGCAAGATTATAAAGATATCGAAAATAATGGAGTTAGTTTTCGAGTTACAAGTACTAATAGAAACTGTTATACATGTGGAAGTCTACAACATTTTCAAGCTCAGTGTCCGAAAAGAAATTCAAAAACAGAAAATAATCGAGGTTTGGTTTGATACCTACAGAGAAAGAGGCAGAAATTTTAGAAGTTATAGAGGGCGAAATATGAGTCGAGGTAAAAATTTTAATTTGCACCAAAATCATCAAGCAAATACTGCAGGAAAGATAAGACTATAGTTCTATATGCTACTAATCTGAGTAATGATATTGAATCAGGTAAGATTAGCTTTGTACTTGATTCAGGTGCCAGTAACCACTTTGTTCAAGCAAATCTTGAAAAACATATGACCAATATAGAAACATTACCACATAATGTATCGGTGCACATTGCAAATGGGACAATTTTGAAAGCAAATGAAAAGGGAATACTTGAAGTGGAATGTCAAGGTAGAAATTTGTTAGTTGAAGCGTTAATTGTACCTGAAATTGAACATAATTTGATGTCTGCATGAAAATTGACATCAAAAGGACATAGAATCATTGTAGAAAAGGATAAGACAATAATTTGTGGTAAAAATTTTTCTCTGAAATGTGAAAATAAAAATGGCTTGTATATATTGAATACAGAAAATACAGTTAACAATAATGAAAAATGCCCCATGTAACATTTGATGAAACAATTTGGCATAGAAGATTGGGCCATGTTAGATATGATGCTTTACATCAGCTAGGTTTTAAAACCCCAAAGTCAAAAAAAAAAAATTCATGTATTGAAGGAAAGTCAACAAGACTTCCATTTTCAATTGATGAAAAACGATCAAATTTGATTGGTCAACTAATTCACGGTGATATATGTGGACCTATTACTCCATGTACCATGTATGGAGGTAGATATTTTCAAATAAATTTGGATGATTTCTCTCATTTTGTAGTAGTAAAAATTTTGAAAATAAAAATGAGGCAGAGGATAATTTGAAAGAATATGTGATTAATATTGAAAGACAGTTTAATGTAAAAGTGAAACGTTTTAGATTGGATAATGGCGGTGAATTTTCGTGATGTTTTGAGCAATTCTGTAAACAAAATGGTATACAGTTGGAATGCACAATGGCGTATAGCCCACAAATGAATGGAAAATCTGAAAGAATGAATCGAACATTGCTTAACATGATTCGAACAAAGATAATTGATTCCGATATTCCAAAATATCTTTGGGGAGAAGCACTGATGTGCTCTGCATATGAATTGAATAGAACTCCAACTACTGCACTTACTAGAGGAGAAACTCCTTCAGAATATTGGCATGGTAGAAATGATCTCAATAAATTGAGAATATTTGGATGTCGATCATGGTACATATTATTGCCAAAAAAAATAATATAGAGGAACCAGAAGCAAGTGAAGAAAATAATAGGTATTGATGAAATTGAGAATGACGAATGAGAAGAAAATAAACAAGATTGCATTGAAATGGAAGAAAACTTACCCAAAATCCGGAAGAAATGTAGTACGACCAAGAAACCTAGAAGATTATGAAGTTGATTCAGCTTATTGTTTGCTCTCAGCAACAGAAGAAAAACCAAAAACGTATAAACGAGCCTGTGAGTCGGAAGAATGGAGAGAGGCAATAAATAATGAAATTCAATCACATGCAAAATTACAAACATGGTGTCCTGGAGAATTGCCTGAAGGTCAATTTGCTATAGATACTAAATGGATTTTCAAGGTTAAAGAAGATGGTACTAAAAAAGCTCGTCTTGTAGCCAGAGGATTCCAAGTAACTTATTCTGGAGAGGAATATAGTTATGCACCAGTTTGTAGATTGCCTACAATCAGAATATTAATATCAGTATCTGTGCAAAAGGATTGGAAATTGAAACAAATTGATGTACTAACTGCATTTTAGAATGGTACACTTGATACTGATGTATATATTAAACCTCCAGGGGATCTGAAAACAAAATCAAAAGTTTTGAAACTAAACCGTTCTTTATATAGACTTAGAAATGCACCAAAGTGTTGGAATATAAAATTTAATGAGGTGATGTCCAATCTAAAATTCAGAAGATCTAAGTATGATTATTGTTTGTATATAAAAGATGAAATTTATTTAGTATTATTCGTAAATGATGCACTTATTACAGGACCAGAAGAACAAGTCAATTCATTAATAAAAAATTTATATAAAGAATTCAATGTTAGAACTGTAACTAATATGTCAACCTTTCTCGATATGGAACTGAACAAAACGGAAAACGGAAGTAAAATTACTCAAACAAAATTAATATCACGATTTTTATATGAATTTGGTATGAAGGACTGTCGTTCAGCAAATACACCAATAATAGTAAATTTTGAAGTGAATGGCGAAGAAGAAATAATACAGAACGTTCCATATAGACGATTAGTATGCAGTCTTATGTACCTGTCGGTCACTTCACGACCAGACATAGCTTATAGTGTTTCATATCTAAGTAGATATTTAGACAAGCCAACTATAAACCTATGGACTGCTGGAAAGCGAATATTACGATATTTAAGTGCAACGAAAAATTATGGATTAACTTATGCGAAAGGCGATACAGGGTTAGAAGCCATGTGCGACGCAGATTGCTAAGAAACCTATAGCTTGGCATTCTCATAAACAAAGTTGTGTCGCGTTATCATCAATGGAGGCTGAGTATGTTTCAGCTGGTTTGGCAGCTCAAGAATTAATTAATTTGAAAGGAATCATGTCTGAATTAGGAAATTCGGAAATACTTGTTCTAAAAATTGATAATCTTAGCGCAATATCAACGATAAAGAATTTTGATAACTCTAAACGGAGTAAACATATTGAAATAAAATATAATTTCATTAAAAATCTTTATTTAAAGAAGGAAATTGTGTTTAAATATATTTGCTCATCAGACAATTGCGCTGATATTTTCACAAAGTCATTAGGCAAAGAAAAATTCAATTTTCTTCGCTCTTATTTGTTGTCTTAGTAAGAATTCTCTTTTGTTGACGAATTCAACCTTATTGTATACTGTACATTGTATATTGTAACAATAATTTCTTGAATTAAATATATATTATTATTATTATTTTTATTATATATATATATATATATATATTTATGTATATATATATATATATATATATATATATACATATATATATATATATATATATATATATATATATCTATATATATATATATATATATATATATATATATATATATATATATATATATATATATTCTTCGTACAAGTCGGCCACCCCGTCCCAACTTCACTTTTTCTGAGAGGCAATCTCTCAAAGAACTTTACAATGACCAAAATCTAGTCGTCCTCCCTGCCGATAAAGGCAATGCCACTGTCATTCTTCTTACCTCGATGAAATGTCCAATCTTCTTGACGCGCCCGACTATAAGCGTATCCCTCATGACCCGACAACATACATGGAGAAAACCACAAAATCTCGTATCAACCAATCAAATCTGCCACCTGAAATAAAAAAGTCTCTAATCCCAAGAGAAAAATTTTCAAGAACCCCTCGAATTTATGGTCTACCCAAAGTTCACGAGCCTAATATTCCACTTCGACCCATTATCAGCGCTTACAATTGTCCAACACATCCTCTTGCGAAATATCTCGCCAAAACCCTTCAACCCCTTGCCGAACAAACCCAGTCGTATGTAAAAAACTCTTTTCACTTCATAGAACTCCTCAAGAGTATTGATATTACTCCAACCGATCTCCTTGTTAGTTTTGATATTGTCTCCTTATTTACAAATATCCCCATCGAAGAAACACTTTCCATCCTAGACACGAAACATCAAATATCCCCAGACAACCTATCCCTGATCAAACACTGCATGGCCAACACTTACTTTATCTTTCAAGACAATTTCTTCAGACAAATTAAGGGAGTCCCAATGGGATCCCCTCTCTCCCCCGTCATAGCCAACATTTTCATGGAACATTTCGAAACCCAAGCTCTCTCGTCATTCGACCTTAAACCATCATGCTGGCTACGTTATGTAGACGATGTCTTTGCGATCTGGCCCCATGGCGGAGACTCGTTGCTCCACTCCTTGAATCATTTGAATGGCATACATCCAAGTATCCAATTCACGATGGAAGTGGAAAACGATGTCATGGTTAAAAAACTTCCATCCTAAGGCTTCCCCTATTCAGTTTATCGTAAAACCACTCATACAAACCGTTATCTGAACGCCCAGTCTCACCACCATCCCTCTCAACTTAACTCTGTAGTTAATACCCTAATCTACCGCTCCATTCGACTATCTGACAACGAACACCGTGAATCAGAACTCAATACTCTAAAACACATATTATTACAGAACGGTTACAACACATATCAAATCGACAAGAACATACGCAAACACACAAACATCACCCCACCTCTACCACCTTCCAATCCCACTGACCAAGAATCTACACCTAAATTATTCCTTCCTTACATCAAAGGAGTAACAGATAAGATCGCAAAATCTCTCAAAAACACAAACATCAAAACAATATTCACCACTCAACGAAAACTCTCCTATCTGGTCAGATCCGTCAAGGATAAAATTCCTAACGAAAATGACGGTGTTTATGAGATTCCCTGTTCCAATTGTCCTCGTTATTATACAGGACAAACGAACCGACGAATTCAGGTCCGTGCCAAGGAACATTCACTTTCAGTAGGACACTCAGATATCACCAACGCCCTTTCCCAACATCACACCCAAACAGGCCACATTATCGACTTCCCCAATACAAGAACTATTGCTCCCGTCCGATCTTACAAATCCCGAATTTTTCGTGAAGCTGTAGAAATAGAAAAACGTCCAAATTGTGACAGATGACAGTCACAGACTCCCATCAGCATGGAAGCCGCTTCTCAGCGGTCGCCGTGTCACACCCAATCGGAGTGCATCCCGCACTGGTACCGTGCGTGAATACCCCATTGACGTCAATACTACGTCAATAACTACGTCAATGGAGTACCCGCCCCCCTTCCCTATAAATACGGCCACGCGACGATCGGCCCGTGAGTTGACTCTGAAGAGCAGTACGGTTGGTGGAGTGAGCAGGTTGAGACCACGCAATCGTATTGTTTTCGATTCCTTCAATTTAATTCGATTCGTGGAGTAGGCAGATTGAGGCCACCTATCTGAATTATTTTCCTTCTAATTCTCCCGAAGATGGCTTCGCAAAAGGAGCCGAAACGTCGAGATTTTTCAAATCTTTTACGTGGTTCATTCCGAGAACCAAGTTTTCAAATACTTCCGACCGCGGAAATCTTTCTGAACACACATATATATATATATATATATATATATATATATATATATATATATATATATATATATATATATATATATATATATATATATATATATATATATATATATATATATATATATATATATATATATAAATATACAGAGTATGAGGAATAAATCATGATTGTGATGTGTTAATACTGTAGTCTAAGAGCTAGTGAACCATCTGACTAACTTGTTTTCCACATTACCGTTTTGGCAGGCAACTCGCGGTTGCGTCATAATCCCTTAAAATTTTGAAAATGTCAGAGAAAGTTATTTTTTAAATTTTCTTCCACGAGCCCACAATTTCAATATGTTGTAATTCACATATGTTTAAGTGTAATACAAAATTGACAGCCTACTTTGATGGTTGCAAGTATGTGCCAGAAGATATCAAAGTTGTCGTCGGGAAGGTAATTCATATCCTGTTCAAACAAGGCTAAAATTTAGAGAGTATGTTCGTTCGATTATTTAACAAGCATATGTAAAAAGCCAGAGCATTCTTGCCGTTGCAAGTGTCTGCCAGACCAGTATACAGTGAGACATTTGATATGTCACAATTCTGAATTTCTTAACTGTGTAGGTATAGGGGAGAACCAAACATATAAATCAGGAGTAAACTACTCTTATTTACGAAATTATTAAAAAAGTTCATTCAGAAGAGTTGTTTGAATTTGAAAAGAATACTCATTTTTTAAATCACAGTCACCTACGCAAAAATGTAAACGGAATCAATTTTTTTTTATAGAAAATGTCAATGAACAATTTTGTGCACGAACAAAGAAATGTTCAGCTATGAATGGAAGTCATGTGAAAATTTAAGGATTCAATAATTGATAACTCAAGTTTCTGAACGGTTATCTGCTGCGCTCCCGTGTTTTTTGTTTAAACATTTTTTTTAAACAAATTCAAAACAATTATTTTTTGCGTCTGAAAACATAATTTTAATAAATTTTCCCTAGAGTTGATAGTTTTCGAGATATTTGCGTTTGAAGTTTGAAAAATCACGATTTCTGCGATTTTCAAGGTCGGAAAGCAAGGGGAAAAAATCTTAATTTGAAAGGTGCCAACATCCTAAGATGATGTTTGGACATTTTTTAACAAAACCCCGATGCGTATTTGGCCATATTTTAATTATCAAGGCTTATTTATTAATTGTTAAATATAGGTACCTATAGGACCTTTTTCTAACGCTTCCGTATGCAGCGCGCCGCGGCATCGCTCTCTCTCTATGTATATATATATAACGCGCTCGCTCTGTATACGTGTATCCTACACTTGTTGTAATTAAATTTCAATATAATTTATTGATATTTTTCCGTCTGATAATAGCATATTTACAGATTGAAGATTATGAATAGTGCGCTATATAGAAAAAAAATACCCTCAGATACGCAAAATCAATGTATTCACTCGATCATATTTAATATTTATATATTGTTTTAGTATGTAACAATAAATTCAAAACTTTTTTTGATAATACAATTTAACAATACTCTTCACTTAGAAATTCTAAGAGCTTATTTGCGCAGAAATCTATATCGCAACCACAAAGTGGAGTGCAATTTACATTATTTTTTTACAGATATAAGCTTTTGTTTGGCATGTCTATTTACATCTACACGGTCTTACTTAATTTTCTGGTAAAAGACTGTTGGTAATAAACTTTGGTAATGAAGCACCATTATCGTTTCTGTCATATCCGTATTTAGTGAAATCGAGCGGCTGATATCTGGAATATATTGCATTTTCCCATATATATGTTTGAGCAAGTGCTCTTAAAGTAGGCTGGTATAGTACATCAGAAGTACACGAAATTTTAGCTAAATCAATACCTAATCCACAAGAATCCTTGAAAATTTTTCTTCTAGCTTTATTAACCGTTAATTCACTTTTTTGTTTAATAAATGTAAATAAAAACTCTCTTTATTTCTAAACTGTTCGCCGTTAATATGTGGCAAATTGTGCACAAGGGAACATAAAACATCAACATACTTTTTTTGAGTAATAATTGTATATAATGCCTTCAATTCAGTTCCAATTTTACTGGTGGTATCGCAGCCTGTAAATGCATGTAACAAAGGCAATATTTCACATATAGCAGGTGAAAGAAAATTTAATTACATGTGTAGGTGTTTGGTACAAGTATACAGAGCGAGCGCGTTATATATATATATATATATATATATATATATATATATATATATATATAGAGAGAGCGATGCCGTGGCGCGCTGCATAAGGAAGCGTTAGAAAAAGGTCGAGCGCACCTATATTCAACAATTAATAAACAAGGCTTGATAATTGAAATATGAGCAAATGCGCATCAGGGTTTTGTTAAACAAACTTCATCTTAGGACGTTGGTACCCTTCAAAAAAAGATTTTTCCCCTTGTTTTCCGACCTTGAATATCGCAAATATCTCAAAAACTATCAACTTTAGAGAAAAATCAGAACAGACCTTTTTCGTTCAAATAATCCAAAAAAACTCAAAAATATGTTTTCAGACGCAAAAAATAATTGTTCTGAATTTGTTCAAAAATAATTGTTTAAAAACTACCGATAGAACCCTCTGGCACCCGATGGATTATGTTAAAGGGACCCACTCTTTGTAAGAATATGCAAAAAAATTCCATTCCTCTACCAAGGATATAGGAAACCAACAATTTCCCGCTCAGATCGAGAATACAGAATGTATTCTCCCAATGGTATTCTGCATCTTCTCTGGGTTGTTTTCCAGATAGAAGCTCGGTCACAATTTCTATTGGGGGAGAATTGAAAATTTGGTAATTCACTCCGAGTCCAATAAGCTGCACTGATGAAATCTATTAAGATCGAAACAGCTGTACGCAGATTTTGAGTCGGGGTGACTTGACGATTTCTTTAATTCACTGTTTGATTGTGAATGTAGAATTATCGTCGAGGAATACATATAACCAGCTCCCTTGAAAAGCTGTTTGGTAATTTTTTCAAATTATTGCAGAATTTTCTGTGTTCACTTTATGTTATCTCATATACACTCAAGGAACCTCCCCCATAATGTGAAATTCAATCCATTTTATTATTCGAACTAGTATATCGATGTTTTTTGAAAATGGTTTAAATTTTGAGTAGTTTCTTGGTGCAAATTGGATATTTCACTCTGTATCTTTGTCCATTGTAACTATCAGTATGGTTTAATGACCAGAAATCAATTAATTCTAGACAATTGAGTGATACAAATCTTCAAGTTTACTATCACTTTATCGTAGTGTTAACTTAAAGGTTAGTCCTAATTTACATATGTATTGAACAAATATGAAAACCAAATTACTTAAACGTTCAGAAACTTGAATTATCAATTACTGAATACTTAAATTTTCACATGACTTGCACTAATAGCTGAACGTTTTTTTGTTCGTGCACAAAATTGTTCATTGACAATTTCTAAAAAACAAAATGAATTTTTTTTTCATGCGTAGGTGGCTCTGATTTTAAAAATGAGTATTGTTTTTGAATTCAAACAACTTTTCTGAATAAACTTTTTTAATATTGTCGAAAATAAGAGTAGTTTACTCCTGATCAAAACTTCTATTCTTGGTTCTCCCCTGTAAACAGTTGAGAAATTCAGAATTTTGGCACATCAAACCCAAGTTTTTCTCAATTCACCAATTTTCATCAAGAATAAAATTTTCTGACAAATGGATAATAAAAAAGTTTTCCATAAAGTGCATACTTTTTGTTACCTACTCACTGTATACTAGTCTGGCAGACACTTGCAACCGCAAGAATGTTCTGGCTTTTTGCATATGGTTTTTGAACAATTGAAAAAACACACCCTCAAAATTTTAGCCTTGTGGGAGCAGGTTATGAATTACCTTCCCGATGATAATTTTGCTGTCTTCTGGCACATGCTTGCAACCATCAACGTACGCTGTCAATTTTTTATTACACATAAACATGTGAATTACAACATATTAAAATTGAAGGCTTATAGGATAAAATTAAAAAATAATTTTTTTGACATTTTCAAAAATTTAAGGGATTATGACGCAACCGCGAGGTGCCTGCCAGAACGGTAATTTCTTAATTGACCGATAATAAATCATCATTTAAAAATTTTCTAGCTCAAGGTTCAGTAGCTCTCCTACTACTAGTGAAAACTTGGCTCAGCGATGCTCACATCTGTTATTATAGGATTGATGGTTATCAAGATTTTCATTCCCGATGCATTAGAAGGGGAGGTGGGTGCACAATATATGTGAAAAATGGAATAAACGCTTCTTTTGTGAAAAAAAGCTGATCCTCAGGACTTGGTAGGCTGGCTCTGTCTGGAAGTGGAGGAACATAAGTTCAAAGTAAGGTCAATATATAAACCATCCTCATATAATAATCAGGATTTCCTTTCCTTTTTGGAGGATTGAATATCAAAGTCAAAAAAGCATATTATTGAAGATTTTAACATAAATCTTCTGAATGCTGATTTTACTGTTTTTCAAAATTATATAGCAATGCTGAGGCAAAACAATTTCCAGTTGGCTAATATGACATCGAAAGAAATGGCCACTCGTGTGACAGACACGTCCCAGTCATTGATTGATAATGTTTTTTTTTGAGAGATCGCCCTGTCACTTAATTCGGTAACGGTGAAGAGCACCAGTTTACAGATCACAAATATCTAAGGTTTGAAATATTCACAAATTTAAAGATTTATCATCCGAAAACAAGGGTTCATAGAACATTCGTGGATCATCAAAACCATGTTTGAGGACAGGATGGCAGGAACACAGGTAAGCATCTTCGAAGACCTTATTCAATTGATAAGTGAGTGTAAAGAAATTGTGAATACAATAAAACTTTCAAATGTTGTTCAAACGATTGTTAGATATCAAGTGAGTTAGTAAATCTAATAAAAAAACGTGATATTTTTTATAACAAGAAAATTTCGGAAAAACTTAATGCAATTCTAAGTAATGAATTAAGGCAATTGAAAAATAGAATAAATAATAAAATAAGATCGTTGAAAAAACAATATTTCAGGACCGGGTAGGCTAAAACTGAGGGTGATTTGAAGAAGCAGTGGAGGTTTGTAAATAACTTGTTTGAGAGACGAAAATCCGATATCACCAACATAAATACAATATGTGCGGGAGGAGAGGTATTCACAGATAAAAATGATATCTCAAACGAGTTAAATAAACATTTCGCAAATATTGTTGAAAATATTGTTTCGAAAATGTAGGAAAAAATAATTAGAATCGGAAACATTGCGGAATTTCCAGAGGTCTACACTGTCAGAAATGTTGTTATTGAAAGAGAAATTGAAGAAATGTTTTCAAAGTTAAATAAAAACTCGGAACCGGGACATGATGGTAAGTGTATCTGTGTTAGATGTCTGTAATCAACGCTGATATATTTAATAAAATCACGCTGATGTATAAATCTGGTAAAAAAGACGACATAGATGAATACGTTGAGTTGGATGAATACCAAAACGTGTTTTTGAAAAATGATTTTGTTAATATAGTGTCGATAACATTGGACGAGGGGAAAATTGTTGTTGCCATTTTCGTTGATCTTAGGAAGGCATTTGTCGTTATATATTTTTCTATATTCCTCAGTAAGATGAAATATTCAATCCTCAGGGGTCTGCTGCACGATCTGCTCAAATCTTGCTTGACGGAATAAAAACAATATGTACCTAGTTGTGAATGGAGTTGAAAGTGATTGGACAAATCGTTATGGTTGGCTTCATGGTTCATTTTTGGGACCGCTCTTGTATCCTCAGTACGTATTGAGTTTGAAAAAATCTGGAATCAGAGCGGATTACTTCTCTTTCGTTGATGACACCGTGTTATTGTATATGGGATCTAATGATGAATTAAATGAATATAATAAATAACGATTTGAAAAAATACTCAGATTGGTTAATTTTTAATAGATTAAAAATTAATATAGATAAAACGAAATATATGCTGTTCAAATAAAGAAATAAAAATAATGAAATTCTAAAGATTCGTATAAACAATGAAAACATGAAAAAAGTCGAAGATGTGAAGTACGTAGGCCTTGTTTTGGATTCCACGCTGAACTGGAGACGACATATTCACCACTCAAAGGATCAGATTGCCCCTATGTATACAATACTTTATAGAACTAGAACTTATTTACTTATGAATACTTAATACAACGTTAATAATGCATTATTTCTCCCATATGTGAGATATCTGCTTGCAGTGTGTGGAACATGTAACAATTAACGTTCTGGTAGAATACACATTTTGCAGAATAAATTCATAAAAATACTGCTCAATATTGATAGATTAAGTAGTACAAAGCGAATTAACACCCATCTCAAACTATATGATTTAGCTAAACTGAAAGAACTTCAGCAATGTAAACTCATCTATAAAATTGTTCATGGGGAATAGAAATCGAACACCGAGTTCAGGTTCTTGAGGAATGTAATTATGTAACATAAAATTATACCTAACTAATGTAAGGACTGCCTAGAGGTTGAGCTACCTATCAGGCGCGTCCCCAGGTTGCGGATAGGGGTACGCCGTGGTGTCCTCGGATGCTGCGGTTAGGAGCGTGATAAGTGGACTCTGCAGGTATAAAACCCTGGTATGGGTCGACAAAAACGCTTCCGTGGACAAGCTCCCACGTGTTTGTGCCGTGCGTGGCGACCCGTGTCGCTGGATGAAGGGCACCTGGCAGTTGAGGAGGCCGAGCCTGCCAACACACTGCTTTGGGCTGGATTTCAGCTAGACGGGCGGTCAGGAACCAACCCACTCCTGATCAATCGGCTGTGTCGTACCGTCAGAGGTCCGACAGGGCGAGCCTTTTGGGGGCGGGGGAACGCTATAGGGGCTGGGGATCTGAGATAACGGTTGCCCCAGGATCCCAGTGAACCATCACCCTCGCATCGCGTCGCACGCTTCTGGGGGCTATATTTACCTGGTAGCCTTGGTGATCGTGTGCGTTTGTCGCACGACACCCCCGAATGGGGCTCCGTGGCGGGTGAGGAGCCGCGTAAACGAAAATACAGAGCTCTTAATGGATGACAAAGAGGCCAAAAACAAAGAACCTACCCAGCCTGAAGCAGACTGGATAAAAACGCGAGGCGGCAGAGCGAGCAGTCTCGACTGCTCACCCCTCTGGACGCACCACCTCACCTCGGCCTCAACCTGCTGCAAAAAGGCCTTCAGGAGTGCCACCACCTAGGAAGGATTATCATCCTACTAGAAAGGATGAGCACCCAAAGGCAGGGCCGACAGCACAGAGGAAGGCTGTGATCCCGCAAGGTGTTCCACCTTCTTCCTCCAAAAAAAGTAATAGGTCGGGGACTTCCCAGGACTCTACTCCTGGGACTCATAAGAAGACCAGGAAAGGATCTGGACCGAGACCTGCAGTCCCCACCTACAAGGAAGAGGCTCTAAGTCACCTTAGAGTTGCAATTATTGACAAGGAGAACCCCTATGGAAAAATTCCACAGGACAAAGAGGCCCTTGTGAAAAAAGCGATGACAGAGGAACTGCACCGAACCATCCTTTCCACCTCTAGCAGCAAAACAAAGCCACCAACGTTCCGCTCATGGAATTACTCTGGTGAAATCATCAGAGTTGTCTGTGATGACGAGAGCACACTGGCATGGCTGAAACAAATAGTGGAAAAACTGAGGCCTGTGGAAGGCGTCACCCTTGCCGTAGTGCAGGTTGACCAGCTGCCGAGGCTGACAAAGGCCACCCTCTGGATCCCCGTGGAAGCGGACAGCAACCCCGAGGAAAAGGAGGTTGTGACCCGTCGCCTCACGGCGCAAAACCCGCTGGTCAACGTCGGGAGATGGTGCCTCTTCCACTATGAGGCGAAAAAAGACCCGAAAGGACACCTACTCATCTTCGGCACCGGAGATGAGGACATCAAAAAGTTGAGGACGAAGGGGCTGAGAATGAGCTACCGCTTCCAATCTCTTTTGATTAAAATGAAGCCTGAGGAGAGGACTGCTGAAATTCAGCAGCCTCCGATCACGGAAAGGGAGGAAAACAGGAGTATCCAGCCGGAGGCTGGAGAGGGTGAATCGTTAACTGAGGATGTCGTTATGACACCTGAAGGCGATGATGCCACCCCACGAACTCCCACTATCAGCAACCCTGGGGTCACGGAAATGGAAGTCGCCTCCCCCACCTCCTCTATAACTGAGGAGGCACAAGAAGAGACTAACTGAAACAACCGAACTGCATAGCAATGGCCAGAACACCGCCAAAGGTAACAGTAGTCCAGTGCAATCTGCACCACGGCAGGGCGGCAACAGCTACACTGTATCGCCGCCTGGACGTGGAGCAGGATACACTGGCATTTATCCAGGAACCCTGGATAGTTAGATCCAAAATATGTGGACTGACAAAACTTAATGGGTGTGTTTTCAGCACTCCCACAAATGAGAAACCGAGGACAGCAGTGTATGTTCCTCGACACATCAAAGCCCAGCCATTGCAACACCTGTCATCCTCGGACCTTACAGCCGTGAAGGTGGAGTGCAACTCAGCAGTGTATCTCCCGCAAGACTCAACGACCTCACCACCATCGAGGGAAATAGAGAACCTGATAATGCACTGCCGCACTCAAAACTGGGAAGTCATTTTGGGCTGCGATGCCAACGCACACCATGTGACATGGGGCAGCGAGAACAACAACGCAAGAGGCAAGTCACTTTCTGATTACATTATCGGTAACAACCTTTACATTATCAACAAAGGCTGTACACCGACATTTATTAACTCTAGAAGTCAAACTATAATAGATATAATGGTAGCTTCATCTCGTATATCCAATTAAATCCTAGGATGGCATGTATCAGATTCTGTTACCATGTCAGAACACCGATGGATAAATTTTGAAATAATCCTTACTAAAGCGCCCAAAAAACTACTCAGGGACCTCCGGAGGACGGACAGAGATAAATATCGACACCGACTGCAGGAGGTTCTAGAGGCAGTTGATAAAAGAACGCAAAAATATAATGGCCAAATTGAACAACAAGTGAATTGTATTCAAAAAGCCGTGAAAAAAGCCTTTGAAGAATCCTGCCCCTTAAGAGCCGCCCAACAGCCCGGCGAAGCCACGAAGTGGTAGAGCCGGGAGCTAGGTGACCTCAAGAAGATGGCTAGGAAATCATTCAAGAAGTATCTAAGGCAGTTCAAAAAACTAGTTAGACAAAAACAAAGAGAAGCATGGAGAGCCTACTGTGAGGAAGTAGAAGACTACTCAGAGGCCGCTAGGCTTTGTAAAATCCTTGCTAAAGATCGAGACACAAATTTAGGTCTACTGAAGAAAGAAGACGGCACCACAACTGCTGATCTTCGTGAAAGCCTAGAGTTGCTTATGCAAACTCACTTCCCTAATTCCGTGGTCACAGAAGGAAAGGAATAGCCAACTGAAACTGAAATAGAACCTTCAGACTTAGAGTGGCAGCAAGCCAACCAAATAGTTACTGAAGACAGAATAGGCTGGGCAATACAGACCATCTCACCCTTCCAATCACCAGGCATTGACGGCATTTACCCTGCCTTGCAACAGTGGGGCTTGGGCGAATTAATGCCGCACCTGATGAGGATGTTCAGGACGTGCTTGGCGCGCCGGTACATACCACAGCCTTGGAGGGAGGTGAGGGTGGTATTTATTCTTAAGACAGGTAAAATGGATAACACCACACCCAAGGCATATCGACCAATTAGTCTGACCTCGTTTCTGCTGAAAACAATGGAGCGACTATGCGAACGATACCTAAGGGACGCTATTTTGAATACACAACCACTGCATCCCAACCCTCACGCATATACCCCAGGTAGATCCACCGACACAGCCCTCCATCTGGTTGCTGGTCGGATTGAGAAATCTTTAGACAACAAAGAGTCCACCCTGGGGTGTTCATAGACATCGAGGGTGCGTTTGACAAAACCACCTTCCCCAAAATTGAATCCGCACTGGTAGACAGAGGTGTTCCCCAGACTGTCAGGGACTGGATCTCAAACATTCTCTCAAAAAGAGCTGTTAGAATCAGTGTAGACAACATCGTCGTCAGAATTTGTCGCGAGAGGCTGCCCGCAGGGGGGTGTCCTATCTCCGCTGCTATGGAACCTAGTTCTCGACAGCCTCTTGCGCCGCCTCTGCGATAAAGAATTCTACTCAATTGCATACGCAGATGACTTAACGATACTGCTAAGTGGAAAATTTGAAGGAGTTCTGTGCGACAGAATGCAGGGAGCCCCGAGAAAAATTGAAAGATGGTGCGAAGAGAACTCTTTATCAATCAACCCCAGAAAGACGGAGATGGTTCTCTTCGCAAAGGAGAGGAAACTGGGGCCATTAAAAGCACCTGTTCTCCTCAACACAGAATTAAGTTTCATGTCAGAGGTCAAATATCTGGGAGTGATCTTTGACGCCAAACTCACTTGGAATCTTCACCTGGAGAGAAGACTAAAAAAGGCACACATCTCCCACGGACAGTGCCGCAGGATCATAGGGAAAACCTGGGGACTGAAACCCAGGGTGGTCATGTGGATATACACTGCCATCGTGAGACCGATGATAGCCTATGGAGCCGTTGTCTGGTGGCCTAAAAGCCAACAGGTAACAGCAAAACTCAAGCTTGGGCAGATACAAAGGACCGCGTGTCTAAGTGTGACCGGAGCTATGCGAACAACACCAACTAGGGCAATAGAGGTGATGCTATGCCTGCCACCTTTGGATATTTATCTACAAGAAGTGGCCTTGACAACTATGGTACGCCTTGAGACTATTGGTATAAAGCCAGAAGTAGGATGTGGGGAGACTAGACGTCGCCTGTGGCTTGAGGCTACTAACACGATGCCTCTGCTACAGGTTAATGCAGACAGCATTCCCCCGCATTTGTTTTTGATAAACCCTACTCAATACACAAACAGTGGAAATGAGACCTCCAATGAAGGAACGATCAATATTTTCACGGACGGATCAAAGCGAGAAAAAGGAGCAGGCTGTGGAATATATTCGAGACACCTGCGATTTCAACTTAAGTGGACCATGGACAAATGTGCCAACATAGTTCAGACAGAGCTAACGGGCATAACCATAGCCGCGAACGAGATTGCTCGTAGGAACATAACGAACAAAACCATTAAAATATACACAGATAGTAGACAATCGTTACTGGCCCTGAAGAATCATAAAATAACTTCACAGTCACTATGGAAATGCCATCAAGCACTTGCGGGTGCAGCCCATACAAACCAAATTATGGTGTGCTGGGTTAAAGGCCACTCGAGATGCAATGGCAACAAAAAAGCTGACGAATTGGCTAGAAAAGCAGCCGGCGTGAACATATTCGGTCCTGGCCCTTCCAGTCTACTACCGCTGACAGCAAAGTCACAAATGATGAAAGAGAACACCCATCAAAAATTCAAAATCCTATGGGATGACACAACCACCTGCAGACTAGCCAGGGAACTTTTAAATTATCTCAATAAAGTTGCAGCAATGACTTACCTGGTGATGCCCAGAGGAAAACTACGCAATTTCGTGGGAATTTTAACGGGACACTGCCAACTTCGGAAGCCCTTATTTGATATGGGATTAAGCGACACACCTCTCTGCAGAGGCTGTGAACAGGAATACGAGAGACGGTACAACATGTTCTCTCGACTGCACTCCCAAAAATACAGAATACAGAAAATAATGTAAGGACTGAATATGGACTCAGTAATCCTAATTTGAAAGCATTCTTTATTTATAATCAGTTACCTGGCTCAGTAAAGGAAACAGATGGAATCAGCAAATTTGTGAAATTATTAGTATTTATCAGAGTACGACATAGTTCTGGCGATGTGATGGTTCCTTTTCTCTACTTTTAATTTTCACCTTCAATTTGTTTTATTTTATACATATCTTGTTCTTATTTCGAAGTTTACTTCAAGTTATATGGACTAGAATTCGGATTTGTTCCCATTTCCAATACCTATTAGTCAACTGTTGGTTGATTATTACTTGATTTTGTCATGTTTATTTATTATTTTATTATTTTTTTTACAATTATATTTAAATTTAATTCAATATGTTTCAAACACTTTTGTAGATTTAATTAATTCGATACCAGTGCTAGCACGCATTGCTTAGAAGTAACATTTGATTATGTAAAAGGAGATTTCACAAAGAAATAATTCAATTGGCATTCACCTATTTGATTTCAATATTGTCAATAAATGAAGGAATAAGTTGATTTGTTATAAAATGTTTTTAATGATTCTAATATTACTTTTGAGTTATGTTTTTTGTTAATACAGATTGAAATTTCATTTTCGTGATGAAGAATATCCTATGACCCAAAAATACCCACATAATTAATACAAAATAGTAATCAAAATATTTGTGCAGCTTTATGATCAACTTCAAAAATCTCCAAAAATAATGAGTTACGAAGAAGGAGTATGTTATTTAAATAGAAAGTATTGAGGAATCGAAGAGTATATATGTATATATATATATATATATATATATATATATATATATATATATATATATATATATATATATATATATATATATATATACTAGCTGACCCGGCAAACGTTGTTCTGTCATATGAATTATTTTTATCTATCTATCTTTCTATCTATTCATCTATCTGCCGATGTATCTCTATCTATCTAACTATCTATCTATCTAGATAGTTATCTATCTTTCTATCTATCTATCTATCTAACAATCCATCTATCATTATATCTATCTATCAATCTATCTGACCCGGCAAACGTTGTTTAAATTATTGAAATGGCTATTAAAAAATATGGGTTTTTGAAGGGTAAAAATTTAGAGTTGTTTGTATTTTTTAATGAAACATCATAATCAAATTGAAATAAAAAATTTTGTTCAAAAAATTTATATAAATGTTTGGGGTTGATCACTTAGGGGTATGAAAAATATATTACGACCTTTTCTCAGACCGACTATTGTTATTTTCGATTACCATATTGCAACCCTATTGCGGATCTGTGGATAAAATAAAAAAAAATGAAAATCGCGATGGAAAAATAGGAGTTGATCATAGAAGGGTAAAAACTTGAGAGTAATATGAATGGTTTAATTTGAAGTCATGACAAAATGAAAATAAAAATTTTGTGAAATAAATTGTTTATAATTAACAAATAAAAAATAGGGGTTGATTGTAGAGACGTGAAAATTTGGGGTTGTATGTATTTTTGAATGCTGTATCATAAAAAATATAGAACAGAAAATTTTTGTCTGATAAGGTAAATAAAAAATTGAGGGGTGGACCACCCCTTAATTTTCATCTTCCAAGATTCAGGGGGATGAAAAATAGATGTTAGCCGATTCTCATACCTACCCGATATGCACACAAAATTTCATGAGATTCGGTAGAGCGATTTTGGAGGAGTTTATAACTCCTAACACCGTGACACGAGAATTTTATATATTATATATATATATATATATATATATATATATATATATATATATATATATATATATATATTAACCTATATATATGTCATAAACTTCTTCAGGGCACTGCAAAATTTAGGTGGTTACAAAACTAAAAAATTCAACATTGCCGCCAAACTCACCAAATAGTTGAGGTTAAAAATAAAAGCGACATGTCTTAGAACAATCTCCAAGATTATATATTTATTTTTAACTTTTTTATAATTATTAGCAATAACAGTCTTGCTGAATCTCAAAAAAACTCGATTTTATTAAAAAGTTGACGGTTCGCCACGACATTCGTGGCTTTTTCAAAAGCTTTTGAAAAAGCCACGAATGTCGTGGCGAAACGTCAACTTTTTAATAAAATCGAGTTTTTTTGAGATTCACCAAGCCTGTTATTGCTAATAATTATCAAAAAGTTATGAATATATATATATATATATATATATATATATATATATATATATATATATATATATATATATATATATAAATATATATATATATATATAAATATATATATATATATATATATATATATATATATATATATATATATATATATATATATATATATATATATATATATATATATATATATATATATATATATATATATATATATATATATATATATATATGTTTTAAATTTTATGCCAGAAATTAAAAAAAAAAATCAAAAATCTTGGTCTAGGAGATATGAACTGGATTAATGAATATGATATGAAATCATTTCAGAACCTCACAGTTGACAATAGATACAGTGTAATAGTCTGGGGAAATACGACTTAAAATATAATATGTCCCTCACAGTGCACCAGCTTTTATACCCAACGCCCATTTTGCTCTACGTGCATTCTTTACACAATAGTTACTACTTATTAGACCTAATTCCAAATTTATTACAGAGGCAGAGCTCAAGTTATGAGGTTGTGGTGTAGACTTAGTCTAAACCTGCACCACACTATTACCATATTGATTATTTTTGATTCAGAACTTTTCTGTTATTGATTACACTTGGTTACAACCAATTCCAGTCTCATTAAAATTCCACAATTTCAAAACGTAGGTAGCGCATCGAAAAAATATGACAATAACATATAAACGTAAGGATATTCCTTTATTAGAATAGCCCACCTCTTTTTATAGATAGAAGTAATGTTCAGCATGGTTGAAAAAATAGTGGCGAATAAGCTGCAGTGAAGTGGAGTAGCGTAATTATCGATAAGAATTTGCACGAGACCAAAAATGATAAAAATATTCGAAAATATGATAGAAATACAGGGTTTTGAATATATTACAATAGCCCACTCGGTTTCATCGATACAAGAAATGGTCAGCAGGATTGAAAAAATAATGAAGAAAGGAGCTGCAAGTGAGTGCGGTAGTGTAATAATTGATAGGAATTTTCACGAGATAAAATATTATAGAATTATCGAAAATATGAAATACAGAGTTTTCAATTCATTAGCCCACTCGGTTTTATTGATACTATAAATGGTCAGCAGGATTCAAAAAATAATAACAAAGAAGCTGCATGTGAGTGGGGCAGTGTAATCATCGATGAGAAATTTCACGAGACAAAAAATGATAGAATTTTCGAAAATATGATAGAAATACAGGGTTTTCAATTTATTACAATAGCCCACTCGGTTTCATTGATACAATAAATGGTCAGCAGGATTTAAAAAAAAAATGAAAAAGAAGCTGCAAGTGAGTGTGATAGTGTAATAATTGATAAGAATTTTCACGGGACAAAAAATTTAATAAATGTCGAAAATATGTTAGAAATACAGGGTTTTCAATTCATTGAAATAGCCCATTCTGTTTTATCGATACCAAAAAATGGTCAGCAGAATTGAAAAAATAATAGCAAAGAAGCTTCAAGTGAGTATGTAATAAATTGAAAGCTCTGTATCTCTATCATATTTTCGTTAATTCTATAATATTTTGTCTCCTGAAAATTCTCATCAAAACTCACTTGCAGCTTCTTTGTTATTATTTTTTAAATCCTGTTGACTATTTCTTGTATTGATAAAACCGAGTGGGCTATTGTAACAAATTAAAAACCTTGTATTTCTATCTTATTTTCAATAATTCTATGATTTTTGTGTCTCGTGAAAATTGTAATCAATTATGACACTACCCCACTTACTTGCGGCGTATTTTTTATCATTTTTTTGATCCTTCTGAACATTTTTTGTGTGGATAAAATCGAGTGGGCTATTGTGATAAATTGAAGACACTGTATTTCTATCATATTTTCGGTAAATTTATAATTTTTTGTCTCGTGAAAATTCTTATGAATTATTACACTTTCCCACTCACCTTCAAATTTTTTGTTCTCATTTTTTAATTCTGCTGACCATTTCTTGTATCGATAAAACCGAATGGGCTATTGTAATAAATTGAACACCCTGTATTTCTATCATATTTTCGACAATTCTATAATTACACTACCCCACTTAACTGCAGCTTATTCGTTATCACGTTTTCAACCTTGCTGAACATTTCTAGTATCTATAAAACGAAGTGGGCTATAATAGTATATGAATATCCTTACGTTTATGTGTTATTGTCATATTTTTTCGATGAGCTCCCTACGTTTTGGAATTGTGGAATTGTAATGAGGCCGGGAATCGCAGGATGCGGCACGGTCACTTGCTGATTTTTATTTGGCGCCAACCGGCTTCGCGTGGTCGGAGGTAGGGGGGCGCGATCTTATCCGAAATGTCACGTCTCAAAGTTTCGATTGTGCCTGGGTTAGTTACCATCATGCGTTGGTCGAAAGAGGAACGAGCGTGGAGGCGTACTTTTCAAACAGCCGCTCAATTATTGCAACTCAGCGTGCTTTCCGGACTCGGTTCAATATTCGCCCTGGGGCACCTGTTCCAGGGCGGCAATCGATTGTTTCGTGGGTGGACACATTTAGGGTGAGTGGAAATGTTGTTCAAAAACACAAGGGACCTGTCAGGACTGTTAGAACACCCGAAAACATTCAAGCGGTGAGGCAGTCGTTTGTGCGTTCGCCCAGGCGCTCTGCCCGCAAACATGCAGTGGCTCTGGGGATGTCAGACTGCACTGTGAGACGAATCCTTCACAATGAACTCAGCTTTCATCCATACAAGTTAGCAGTAGTGCAAAAGCTCAATGAACGCGATTTTAATGCTCGTCGAACAGCTTGTGAATCGCTCCTTGAAGGTCTGCCTGATGACGCGCTGGTGTTCTTTAGCGACGAGGCCCATTTCCACCTCTCCGGTTGCGTTAATAAGCAAAACATGCGCTACTGGAGTGCAAACAACCCACAAGAACTTCATGAGAAACCTCTCCATAGTGAACGTGTCACAGTTTGGTGTGCTTTTTCATATCCCAAGGTGGGGATAATTGGTCCCTACTTCTTTGAGGAAGGCGACGTCACTGTAACAGTAAATTCTGAGCGCTATACGCAAATGCTCAGGAATTTTTTGCTTCCACAACTGCAAGAAATGGACCTGGGGGACGTATGGTTCCAGCAGGATGGCGCAACAGCCCACACGGCACGATATTCCATGGAACTGTTAAGAGAGAACTTTCACGAGCGCCTTATCTCGTTGAGAGGCGATTTACTCTGGCCAGCGCGCTCACCAGATTTGGCGCCCTGCGATTTTTTTTTATGGGGGTATCTTAAGCATCTGGTATACACTGATCGCCCAAGGACCCTACGTCACCTAAAACACAATATTACTGAAGCCATTCGAAACATACCCATCGACATGCTCGAGCGAGTGGATCGCAGCTTCAGAAACCGGTTAACTCAGTGCGCTGAAAATAGCGGCCGTCATCTTACCGATGTCATATTTAAAAAGTAACATAATGAAACTTTAAGATCTATACTTAAGAAAATAAAAAAAATTACAGCTCTACCTAAAATACTTTTTTTTTATTTCCTCTTTAAAATTAGCAAGTGACTGTGCCGCACCCTGTAATTAATTGTCATTAAATGTAATTAACTACAGAAAACTTCTGAATCAAAAATAATTAATATGGTATAAGTGTGGTGCAGCTTTAGACCAGTTCTATGCCACAACCTCATATCTTGAGTTCTGCAACTGTAATAAATTTGGAAATAGGTGTAATAAATTTTAATTAGTGTGTAAAAAATTCACGTAGAGTCAAATAGGGTAGTAGAGTATAAAAGCAAGTGCACCGTGAGGGTCATGAATATGTGTGGGAAATTGGCTTACTACAAAGGGTTTCCATATAATACATCTTGGAATGTCCGGACAAGGTATGAATCCAATCGGCACCAGAACAGCACAGTCTTGTTTTGATTGTATTTTGAAGAGAAATATTGTAGAATCCTCCCCTCCGCTAACTAGAACCGTGTTATCCGGGTCAACAGAAATAGCGGTCACGGCGCCGCTATGTGGTTTTATAATCTGAAAATTTCCAATATTTTGGTTACTGATTTTGTTATTCTTGTAGTACACAATTCTCCTTACTTGTATAATATTCAGTTTGATATCTTCCGGATTATTTAGATCAAGTAGACATACTCTCAAATTACCATCATCAAAACCCATAATTATTTCATCTCCTGATTCGATAAGCTGAAAGAAAATTCGCTACTTCGTATCGGATTCAACATCTCATAATATCCTATTCTCATAAATAGTGAATTTCAGAACAACAAAATAATTCTATTCTAGTTTATACTAGGTCTGTAATAAATTCAGTTTTGAAAAATAAAGCGGACAAAAGTAGTCTAGGATATGTTTTTTCAGTATACCATAGACTTATATCTAAACTGTAGCTTGCAACAGAAAACTTTTGTTAATCATTTAAATTCAACACAACTAAGTGTTGAATAAAATAATCAGAGAGTAATGCTATACCCAATTCTTTAATTGGAAAGGTAGCTGAACTATGTTTATCTTGGTCCTGTGATTGTGGTGCCAGGATGTGACACAAAGGCGCATATTATTCTCTCTCTGGGCAGAATTATTTTTGTTCTGGTTCATGAAGATGCTTTTCCACGTGACTGTGGATTAGCGTCAGTATTTGTAAACAATAATAGTCATGCTTCCTTTTCACGGCTATGCTAGTTATTATCCAAACCATGACGGATCTACCTATTGAACAAGTCAGTGGGAAGATAGAGAACAGAGGCAGATATATTGTTTTCGGCCATTACGCCTAGAACTAGATATCTACTCCAACAGTATTAGGGTTGCGAACATATCGCCCACGGATATTGCGCATCCCGTGAAAAATTCGTTTCTTCTCACAATAGCAAGTGTTCGAGCAATACCCAGAAATCATAGGCGAACAGATTGGAAGGAATTACGTTCATGTAGCACGTCCGACCAGTCACACTAAAGCTGAAATCTATAGGAGAGTAGAAGCCTACGGAGGTGAGATTCCTCTCTTCCTCAATTGGCGTAAACTTAGCTGAGGGAGATGGTTAATAGCCATATGCTGGGCAAGCTTGTGAAACTTTCTGAGTTGGTAGAAATTTGGATATGATCCCCCTGGGACCAAATAGGGGCGTAGGTCTTGTGACCAGAAAGTTAATTTGTCTCTAGCAACTCGTGTGCCACGCCGTGTCGAGCTGTATCCCAACCCCAAGCTCTGTGTCACGTTAATCTCTACCAAATTTTCTTCTCTATAGTAGATTTCCGATTTTTATCTACGAGTTGTACATACTTAATTAAAATAAGGGAGATTATATTTCGTTCGGTATATTTGGCCATGAATGATTACTGTAATTCAATACCTATATTATTATCTACGAAGATAATATATTGAAAACATATTTACAATTTTGTTGAAACAGTTGAATATAAAATATTTAGTTTCGATAATAATATCAGAATGTTGAGAACTTTTCCTTTTATATTACCGAAACAGAAAGCCAACATATGCATCTTCCTTTTGCAGGGAAGATATAATCGAAAACAATCTCTCTCTTCAGAAAATCGTAAACAAAAAAACCGCCGCCCATTCCAAGAGTAATGAAAAAATTGCCAAATGGAGAAACAGCCAAGTCCACTGCTGAACCGGCATGAGCCTTAATCAAACGTTTTCCTTGTTCTGGTGTTTCGTATACGTTGCAGTCCAGAAGCCATATTCCCCCGTTTCCATCCTGAAAGCAGATAATTTGATATCTTATAGGTTTATTTCGTTTCATTGAGTTTAATGTTTTCAGTAGAACAATTTTTGCTGGCCTAAGCGCTGCGCTTTATCATGTTCTGTCTTGGTCATTCTGCCTAACTGTTCACATAGTATGCATTGAATGTTTTCCAATACTATTTTTTGTGTCACTTTAAGAGCCGAAAATATTCGGAGATGTGTTCTTTTTCAATAGCATTGCTAATTCAAAGTTTAACATTTAAAAACATTCTTGTTGAGTAAATATCACCAGGTAGATATAGAGTATACATATTTTTTTCAAGCAGCATTTGAAATAATTACTTATAGTGGTCGATATTATTTGTTACCGGGTTATCCATGAAAGGCTCAACATAAATGACATATATTACAAACAATATCAATTATAGTAAAATAGTTAAACGTTTTCGAATAAGCTATTCAATAAAATCCGAAATTTTTTAATATTTGCTTATATATATATATATATATATATATATATATATATATATATATATATATATATATATATATATATATATATATAAATATATAGTGAATAGGTGTAATCCTGTGTTGTTTTCGTGATAATGATTTCAAGAAATAGTAGAGAATGGACATGTTGATTTTCACTTAAATTATTAACAGAATATTGACATGTAAGTATCTCTTTCACATGAAATAATTTTTGTTCCAAAGTGTCCTTGCTATGACTCCAGGAAATAGATTTCCAGAAACAGTAAAAGTGTTCAATACACACCTGGGCGAAATAATGGTAGGATTCCGGATCATTTCGGTATCTCTTGATAACTGACATTAGCATCACCCCTGGGGTATAAAAATCGTATGAAGGTTCCAGCATCACTACCTTATCAGTTTCCGGAGGATCAGCTTGGTCGATTTTTTCATACCACCAAACCTTTATGTGACCGTCCTGAGAGACAGTCCAAAGTTCTCCCTCTATATAAAATATCTGAATGATTTGGTCTCCGTGTAGAGGTTTTCTGTTATTTCGCATAACTTCTACCTTTATGAGACCACCTTCCCATACCAGTAAATTTCCCCATTTACAACCAGACACTACCTGGAAATTTCAAATTCAAATTATTTTCGATGAAAATTTGTAGTTTTTTTTCAGAATAACATGTAGCACAAATGTAAAGTTATATTATGAAAAATACTTCAAAAGGAAGCAAACACTGTTATTTTTCATCATTTTTCATCGATAGTTCACGTGATTAAAAATACAAAAAATATACCTTCCATTTACCTTTTCGTCTGGCATCGGCACCACACCAATAATGTCAGTATATTCTGTTTTTCCGAATCTACCGACCTCTCCTTTCAATTTCAAACCGGTAAAGGTATTACACATCTTCCAAAATTTGATGTGGGCAACTCCTACAAGCACATGGAAGTGGTTGTTATTTGATATATATATATATATATATATATATATATATATATATATATATATATATATATATATATATATATATATATATATATATATATATATATATATATATATATATATATATATATATATATATATATATATATATTGTTGTATTGTTATTTATTTCTCTTCTTTCAGCAATAACATGCCATTTGAGTTTGTAAAGCGTTCGTGTTTTGTCAAGAAGTAAAAAACGCCAAATTAATTTCATTCTTTCTTCTCATTCGAGAAAGTCACGAATTCCGTCACAAAACCTAAACCGTTTAATAAAATCGATTTTCAAACAAAAAAAGAAAGATTTTTAAGAATTCATTTGTCTTTTCTTAGCAATAACATATATGATGTATATATACATGTATATATATATATATATATATATATATATATATATATATATATATATATATATATATATATATATATATATATATATATATATATATATATTTATACAATGAAGTGAACCAGACATTTATTTGAAAATAATCAAACAGACCTCCTAGCGGAGCTGGTTATACGAGTTCACGAAACATCGAAATATCCCCATATACCTTTAGACTGTAAATGTCAGAGATATTAAGTTGTTTATCACAATCAACGGAAATGATATACAGACTGTTCCCTTATTTGGGGCTTATCAGTATCGTCCATCTATCGAAAGTGATAACCAACCAAATATTTCAAACGTTCTTATATTTTTCTTCTAGTAACACAATGGCATATGAATATGACACATTGCCACTAGTCGGAAACAAATGAACCACATCTTATAATGCAACATTTACACACCTCCAATAACAAACGCGCTTCTTACTGGCGGTGTGTAAATGTTCCAATACATCGAATTGATGTAGCAACCTTACTCTAGCTTAGCGAATATGGTAACCACCTTCGGGTGTCAGGACATAAGAGTTCTCGTTGCCGAAATGTTTCATCTATCTGTAAGATGTGGTTCATTTGTTTCCGACTGGTGGCGCTAATTCTGATTTATATATATATATATATATATATATATATATATATATATATATATATATATATATATATATATATATATATATACATATAAATATTGCGATTGATTTTCACTCACCAGCCGTGCACAAATGTCCAGGTACCGTTTCTGAGAATTTCACTCTAAAAACATCATTGACATAGGATTTAGTTCTCAACAGTATGGTATGACGGGGCCAATCATAAATCGTTATAAGATAGTCGGGTTCGCCTGCTTGAGACACTAACAACATGCCATCAGGACTGGAAAAGGAAGATTGAAAGAATTTTGAAAAAAATCTCTTTATATTTTCATATACGTTCAACCGTAAATATATCTTATTCGCAAGAACTCTGCAATGAAGTCAATACAAATAATACCAAATAATTCGGTAAATAATTTTTTTGTCAAATGTTGATTCACAAATCTAATTTTTATTTAATACTACCTACTAATCTACCGATCAGACGCTCCAAATTTTCATTGCAATTTGATTAAAAGTTTATGCTTCTAAATACATTTTTCATCAATAGAGTTGATCGAATAAAATACGAGGGTCAGCAGCAAATAAGGTTACAATTGATCAATGGGTCATTAAGTTAAAAAATTTTCTATAACTTATAGGTTTCAAGATTTTAGATTGCATGAAATATATATGATGACTCGCCATTTTCAAGTGGAGGAAAAGAAAAAAGATCATGGATATTAGCTGGGAAATTAATTATATAAATTGAATAAGAGAAATGTCGAAACACAGTAAAAAAATGAATTAAAAGTATTAATAAATAATTCAAAGCAAAATATTCTGATCATGGTTGACTCATTTTTACAAACGAAGTAAATGTAAAGGCAATTGAGGTCACTGATTATGAAAATTTTCAAGTTATTCTTCTAAGAGCCATTACAATGAAAATTTTTTTATCAATAGATTAGTTCAATTCTCAGAAGGAAAAATGCATCTATTATACAAAAGTATAAGATCAAATTTACTATATTGAATTATTCATCTGTACAGGAATACATGCCAAAATGTAATTCAACCAAATTTGTTGGTACCTACTACATCAACTGAAAAAGTTTACTATAGTATATAGATACTATAAAATCTGATTCAGTATAAAGTTTTTGGATGGAGGAGGCCGTTGTATGATATACATCCATTTAATTTGATAAAAGATAAAAATACTTTTTTGCTACGACTTGCAGCAGTTTTAATCCAGCACAGCCTCCCTTTTATTGAAAAAGAAGGAACATTGAAGTGGTTTTAGGAAATCAAATCGATTCATTTTTCGATTTTTCTCTGGAACAGAAGGAAGAATTTAATCGGTGGAAAATAATTCAACGAGCTTGGAGTAAGCAAAGTTTCCCCTCTTTTCAACCCCATCCGGGGACATATGTACTGTATAAGTACAAGCACTCAGCCTAAGTTACGTTTACTTCCGTTTGGTTAAATGGTGTTTGTTCTTATAGTTTCTTGAAACAAACCTTTTAACCCTCAAGAAATCTTTGAAATTTATTCACTTGCAAATCATAACAAACCGAATCTTCGGAAAAAGCCAATCACTAAAAATTCAACCTTCTGAAACAAACGATTGCAATGAATTGACTTGACCTAAATACTAAGTAGTATTCAACATAGTCTGTAACTAAACCAGCTATTTAAATCCAGTTGATTCGTTCAAAACATTATATTTTCCGAGAAAATGATATTACAACTAATTTATTCCTCACCTGTAGTCTAGATTTGAGAAAAATGCAGTTGATCCACCTTTCAATGCACATACGATTTCCAACGTTGGCCATTCATATATGACCACTAAAGGTTTTGAGCCGAATTTATTTCCATTTTCTGCTACAGCTATATGCTTCAATTCTGAATTTGGATTTGTCTGAAATATATGTTAATGATATTCAAAAAAATATAATGATTGTTCACTCAGTCTCCTGTTCAATACTTTTTCATTTGAATCCGCAACCATACAAAATACACATTGGGCTGTGCTGCCGGTCTTTCTTCACTTACCGGACCCAGCGAGATATTGAGTATATGAAACCAATATTGTGAAAGTAAGACAAACTAAAAGAAACGCGTGAGCAGAGGAGTTTAGGCCGTAAGTAGTATGTTTCGCGAGAAGTTCATCGCGTCGAGATGGAATTCGAACGGAATCAATTTTGCTTTTATAATCTACGTTCTAATAGCAAACCGAAATGAAACAATTTATTCTATCAAAAAAAAAATAACTCGCCAAGTGCATCGCGTACTGATAGCGAAGCAGATCGAGATGCTATTTGAACAGAATAGTCTCCGCGAAATGCTGTGCGGTTGAGGAAAAGAGGTGAAACCCACAAAGATTCGTATTTCAACATGAACTCAATATACGTACCAAATTTCAACCCTCTAACTCATTTTCGAAAAGCATGAAAAAATAAGTAAAATTTACGTTGAATAACGGCGGTTGGAAAATTCACCCAAATTTTGATACTCTCGTTCTATTTCGAAAAAAATCCCAGATAACAAATTTTAACTCATTTGATGTGTTGGAAGCCACTAGAGATGCCGTTATGTACAGGGAAAAAATAGACATATCAGACATCAAAAAAATTTCGAAAATCGTCTCCCAGCAGGTCTAAAAAGGATAAAAAAAACAAATCCCGCACTGGCTGTTAACTTTCGATACGCTGCAATAGCTAATAACTCAGTATCAGAAATTGAATTTCAGGAAAAGTTTGAGTAAAGATTTTTCTCAACATATTTTCTAGATTTCTAGATGTATTTGATTGAATGCAATTCATGTTGAAATTACAAAATTTTTCCTTTTCAATGTGTATCGTTTTTATAAATATGACTTTAAATATTAAGCTTGCTTAGTTACATACAAACTTCTAATTCAATACTTTTAATTCGAGTGAAAACTTTAAAATTAAATGGATTCATTTAAATACCTGCTATAGATATCAAACACAGTGATAAAAGGAGCATCTATGCTATATTATATAGTTTATGAATGAATCTATTTTTCGAGAATGTCTTTTATAATGTTACAAAAAATTTGAAGTACTCCTAACAATAGTGAGTATCTACTTCTACGATAATTTTGAAGTATCAAGAGAACAAGAGAAACATTGAATTTTCAGTAATTCAAACTATTGGTTTTTATTTCTTTAGGTCTGTACTTTTCCATTACTTATCAAGTCTTGTACATACCAACTAACATTGCCTGCATCATGCAACAGAACAACTTCGCAAAATCTATGATGAATCAAGCATTGTGTCATGGAAACATGTTGGCATAGATTTTTCGTGTCCAACTAGAAAAAAATTGTTTTGTGTTGCCAGCTCAAAACTGAAAAGTTTGGATATATTTTTTAGTTCATCAAGTTTCTTATGTCTACCTTTGTAGTTTTTTTTGTATATCCCACAAGCCAGAGGCTGCGTGAAATTATTTAATGAATTCCAATAATCTATTTTTGCTCCACACCTTTATATAAACACTAACACCTACGAAAATGTACTAGTATAGTATGATAATATTTCCTAATTACCTGTTGCGTATTCATGAACTAAAAACAAAAACAATTTTAGTACTATATCTTCCGCATAAGAAAACGAAGAAATGTATCCCATTTCCACAGATTTAAAGCCGAAAAAATTGGATCGATGTTTTTATGTTACTAGCCACAGATGGAATATCGGTTGGCAACATCGAATAGCGCTGTATTGCCTTCGATTATCGTCCGGTCTGTACTAAGCTTTACGTGAAGATATTATAATATCCCATTTAACAAATATTCTCGTTCAGTGACAAAGTTGAAAGTTCACATTTTTTCCATACATTTGACATATAAGTAAGCCTAGTTGTTCAAGTTTATAAAGTTTCAGTTAAAATTCGATATTAGAATCTGTATCTTACTAAGTACCTACCTACTCAAAAATGTATTCAATCGCAAAATAACGAACAGACATACAGCTTACTCCGATTCTGTAGGCTCATCAGTTAATTTACCAGATCAGAAAATTCAATTTGACTATGAATTCGAAATGTTTGTATCTCTCACCCGAATATTTCCTATTCCACCACCTAAAGCTGATCTCCTGAAAGTAATTTCAGATCCTGGAACATTGAAGATATGTATAATATTTCCAGCAGTGAAAAGCAAAATATCTGGGTCTGGCATAGCTAAGTTAAAATATTTTCTCACAGTGAAACCATAAGAATAACTGAATTTTTATGTAAGGAAATATTTGAAAATAATTTAAATATATATATTGAAAAAAAACAATGCTAGAGCAAAAGAGCTCCGTTACTATAGTAATATTTCTACCTCATTTTTCTTGTCTTTTCATATACATGAAGTGGCTGTGGAGGCGATAAAAACTTAAAGCTAACACACACACACACACAAAATCAAATCTTTATATTGAAGTTGAGAAGAATTAACGAAACTACCAAAAAGCACATTCCTTATATCAACTCAATCCACGTATGAAGTTTCAACTCTCTACCTTTATCTGAAAGAGATATGAAGAATTAATCTCTACATAAAAATGATGGTGGTCAGAAAAAAAAATTATACTCATAACTTTATAAAGAAATAAAAAAATAACTTTTCACAGGTTCAAATAAAAATCTATTGAGTAAACGCGTTTCGTCATAACATTGACTTCATCCCGTACTAAACTATGGTATTACAAAACAATCTATTTATACGAAAATTGAATATAACAGAGGGGTTCCTAGAGAAACTAAATAACAATAAGCAATTAATTCAGAGCTATTAGTAGGTACCTACATTGAACAGATTAAGGAGAGGAGAAGGGTTTACTTCAATCTGGTCGTTAAGCAGAAAACTGACTCTAATTATGCGTGCCTTCTTATTCAAGAAAACCATACCTTTAATCACAATTATAATATATTACAATTCGAAAAAAGTCTACATAAAACCAACTGTTGGGAATCCCTATACATCAATAAATATAAAAATTCCGGAAATTTAGTTAACGACCCGATTGAAGTAAACCCTTCTCCTCTCCTTAATCTGTTCAATGTACCTACTAATAGCTCTGAATGAATTGCTTATTGTTATTTAGTTTCTCTAGGAATCCCTCTGTTATATTCAATTTTCGTATAAATAGATTGTTTTGTAATACCATAGTTTAGTACGAGATGAAGTCAATGTTATGACGAAACGCGTTTACTCAATAGATTTTTATTTCAACGTGTGAAAAGTTAGTTTTTTATTTCTTTATAAAGTTATCAATATGAACTTTCACCAAGTAAATGCCAATTCCATTCAAAATCATACTATCAACTGGCACTTTCCCTTCTTCTTAAAAAATCGGTAATTACGCTGCAAGAGGATCTAGTAGGTACTACTTTGGATACGTTATTCACAAATTAGTACAGCTCATGTAGCTCCTCGCCACTCCCTTGC
>JARQZK010002995.1:255000-282900 GCA_030704885.1 Cynegetis impunctata
TTATGATTGCTAGTTAGTTGTTGAATCAGAAATATTTCTCTTCTTTCTTGGAACAAAATGTGATCGTTTATTTGAACAAAAGTTAAACAACTAACAATAATTTAATACCTACACATTTTTTTTGAAAAAAATTATTTCTACTTCAACAAAAAAAAATAGCAGTTTGGTATTAAATTATTTTCAGTTGTTTAACTTTTGTTCAAATAAGCAATCATAAAATCACATTTTGTTCGAACAAACAAAGCAATTTTTTCTGGTTCAACAAATAACTAGCTATCGTAACGTTTGAATTAAGAAAGAGGTGTCGGGCGTGCATTAGGAACACGGGAGAATATTATTACATTTTTAACTGGAAAACAGTTTGATGTTGAATTATTGTTAGTAGTTCAAGTTTTGCTTAGCTAAAAGATCATAAAAATAAAATGGTTTCCCCACTAAGTCCGAACGGTTTTCGTCTTTCTGAAGGAATATCCACAATTTGAAGCAGAACTGTTTTTTTTTTCAGTGTGCAGTACACTGTTGGAAATTTTGGAAAGGTTTTCATCAATCAATCAATAATTTTTTGGAAAAAAAATCCTCGTATGTGCCTTTGGTACTGTCAGTTGTAATAAAAACTATTGATTATTTGAAGAAAAATACCTTACAGAATATTTATTTCAAAAAATGGTGCATGTACAGGCATTAGGTGAGATTTTGAGTAATTTGAGGAAAAGATATAAATACATATATATATATATATATATATATATATATATATATATATATATATAATTGTATGTCGTGCAAATGATTGTTTATTGACGTTTCGACCATTTTATGGCCTTTTTCAAAATCTATAAACTAAAGGATGTATATTACATTACTTCTAAAAGTCATCTAAAATATATTCGTACCCCTAACGTAGATAATCAACAAATTAAAATGAAACATAGAGAATAAAACATTTTTACTACGCATACTTATCACAGTCAACGGCGTTGCTAGGTCAGTTATTTCTGAACGTATAGCAGAGGAGCATACAGTTTGGTTGTATTATTTACATCTTTCTTGTCATTAATTGCACATTTAATATTTTTTTGGATTTCCAACGATTCAAGAAATTCCCTTTTTTTGGTGTTTGGCTCAGTTTTTAATATTTTAGTTTCATTGAAATTGAATGAGTGGTTTTTCGTTATTTCATGTTTTGTCAGGGCGGTGGAGTTGTTTTTGTCGTATTTATGGCTCTTCAATCGATTTTCTAGATACTGGCTCGTTTGACCAATATAAACGACGTCACAATCGTTACACTGTATTTGATAAACTAAATTACTCATTTTGTTTTTCGGTGTTTTTGTTTTGAGTTTTGTGTAATATTGTGAAAATAAATTGGAGCCTTTGTGACAAACTGTAATATTATATTTCCCTAATAGTTTTTGGAATTGTTGGGATAATCCGTTTATATAAGGAAATGAAAGGTATGTTGTTTTCTCGGTTTTTTGTTTTTTTTCCGAATTTTCCATTGTATTATAAAATTTATGTATTCGACGTTTAAAAATTTTTTCAACAATATTCTTCGGATAGCTATTTTGTCGTAGAGCGTTTTTCGCCTTTTCTATTGACTTTGCTCTAAAATCTGGGTCGGATAGCTGAATTACTCTATCTGCAAGTCCTATAACTACTGATTTTTTCTGGCTAATGGGATGGCAAGAAATAAAATTCAAATACCGGGAGGACCAAGTTTTTCTAGTAAACCAATTTGTTCTTATAGTATTTTGGACATGGTGTAATGTAAGGTCTAAAAAATTTATTTCTCCATTTCGATAGTGAATTAAATATTTTTGTGGGAACTATTGAATTGTTCTAGAATATTACTGATTTGATTCTTGGGGATCGCAGTGATACAATCTTCCACGTATCTGTAAAAAAATGGAATGTTGAAATTTAAATATTTTAGTACTGTCTCTTCAAGATCTTCCATTACTAACTGGGCTACTACACTTAAAATCGATGCGCCCATTGCACATCCTTCGATTTGTTTGAACAGTCTGTTTTCGTATTAAAATATGTCGAGTTTAAAGTTAAATCAATTGCCTTCATAAATTCGTCCCGTAGTATGTCAGTATGTTCCCTTATTTTATTCCAGTTTTTTTTTGATCATTTGTAAGGCTAATGCAACTGGGATACTTGTATACAATGAAACAACATCTAGGGAGACAAGTATGTAATCTGTTGGTAGAGATATAGTTTTTAATTCTTGTTTAAAATCTTTGGAATCTTTAATTTAGAAATTATTATTGTGGACAATATTGGAGAGTATGTTCTTCATGAATTTTGAAAGTAAATTTAAGGGTGACTGAATACAAGATACAATTGGGCGGAGTGGTTTGTTTTCTTTATGTAATTTAGGTAGACCATAGATTTTTGGAGATATTGCACTGCAGAGTTTTAGTTTTTTTGCTATATTGGGTGAAATGTATAATTTTTTCTCCCAAGAGTCAATTATGAGCGTAGATTTTAACATAATATTTTACCAAATTTCATTTTTGCACTATTAAACCTACTTATCACTGAAACATCAGCATTACTGAAATTATTGAGAAAATGTAAGATTACAAGGAAAAAACAAAATGAAATTAATTTGCCTGACAATATTTGAAACAAATTCAAATCCCAGTCAGATCAAAGAACCGAAAAACTTTTTCAGAAAACTAAATTTAGAAATGTCAACAAAATTGAAGAATTAACATCAGAGAAAAAATCAGAAACAGTTCACAAACCAAAACACTGGGTAGAAAATTAAACTAGTCAAGAAGTTCCTGATTATGTTTTGGACGTTCTCAGTTTTGGACCAAAACATAACCATAACAAACGAAAAATACTTACCAATTGAGAATATTTTAGGAAATATCGAAACTGGAATGTGTCAACTGAAGGTCCAAGAAAGAGATGAAATAAGGGCTAAAACATGTAATATATTGACCAATTTTAAAAACAAACTAAAAAACAATACCAAAAAAAAATAAAAAAGAAAATTCTATAAAAATCAAAAATGTAAAAACACATTTGAAAGCAAATCCCAATATAAAGGTGTTGAGAGCAGATAAAACGAACAAAACAGTCCTAATGAACTCTAATGATTATGACAAAAAAATGTGCGAATTATTAAATGATAAAAAACCTATAAAGAATTGACTCGTGGGAACAAAAGTTATACATTTCACCCAATATAGCAAAAAAACTAAAATTCTGCAATGCAATATCTCCAAAAATCTATGGTCTACCAAAATTACATAAAGAAAACAAACCACCTCGCCCAATTGTATATTGTATTCAGTCACCCTTAAATTTACTTTCAAAATTCATGAAGAACATACTCTCCAATATTGTCCACAAAAATAATTTTTTTATTGAAGATTCCAAAGATTTTAAACAAAAATTAAAAACTATATCTCTACCAACAGATTATATACTTGTTTCCCTAGATGTTGTTTCATTGTATACAAGTATCCCACTTGCATTAGCCTTACAAATTATCAAAAAAAACTGGACTAAAATTGGGGAAAATACTGACATACCACAGGACGAATTTATTAAGGCAATTGATTTAACTTTAAACTCGACATATTTTACATACGAAAACAGACTGTTCAAACAAATCGAAGGATGTGCAATGGGCGCATCGATTTCAAGTCTAGTAGCCCAGTTAGTAATGGAAGATCTTGAAGAGTACCTACTGTTACTAAAAAAATTAAATTTCAACATTCCATTTTTTTTTACAGATACGTGGACGATTGTTTCACTGCAATCCCCAAAAATCCAATCAATCATATTCTAGAACAATTTAATAGTTTCCACAAAAATATTCAATTCACTATCGAAATAGAAGTACATGGAGAAATAAATTTTTTAGACCTTACATTACACCATGTCCAAAATACTATAAGAACAAATTGGTTTACTAGAAAAACTTGGTCCTCCCGGTATTTGAATTTTATTTCTTGCCATCCCATTAGCCAGAAAAAATCAGTAGTTATAGGACTTGCAGATAGAGTAATCCAGCTATCCGACCCAGAGTTTAGAGCAAAGTCAATAGAAAAAGCAAAAAACGCTCTACGACAAAACAGCTATCAGAAGAATATAGTTGAAAAAATTTTTAAACGTCGAATACATAAATTTTATAATACAATGGGAAATTCGGAAAAAAAAACAAAAAACCGAGAACACAACATACCTTTCATTGCCTTATATAAACGGATTATACCAACAATTCCAAAAACTATTAGGGAAATATAATATTACAGTTTGTCACAAAGGCCACAATTTATTTTCACAATATTACACAAAACTCAAAACAAAAACACCGAAAAACAAAATGAGTAATTTAGTTTATCAAATACCGTGTAACGATTGTGACGGCGTTTATATTGGTCAAACGAGCCAGTATCTAGAAAATCGATTGAAGAGCCATAAATACGACAAAAACAACTCCACCGCCCTGACAAAACATGAAATAACGAAAAACCACTCATTCAATTTCAATTAAACGAAAATATTAAAAACTGAGCCAAACACCAAAAAAGGGAATTTCTTGAATCGTTGGAAATCCAAAAAAATATTAAATGTGCAATTAATGACAAGAAAGATGTAAATAATACAACGAAACTGTATGCTCCTCTGCTATACGCTCAGAAATAACTGACCTAGCAACGCCGTTGACTGTGATAAGTATGTGTAGTAACAATGTTTTATTCTGTATGTTTCATTTTAATTTGTTGATTATCTACGTTAAGGGTAAGAATATATTTTAGATGACTTTTAGAATTAATGTAATATACGTCCTTTAGTTTATAGATTTTGAAAAAGGCCATAAAATGGTCGAAACGTCAATAAACAATCATTTGCACGACAACTAAAATGCATCATTTAATGTGACCTAACACCAAGAACATTTATTACGAAAAAAAAAAATATATATATATATATATATATATATATATATATATATATATATATATATATATATATATATATATATATATTTATATATATATATATATATATATATATATATATATATATATATTTATATATATATATGTATATATATATATAAATATATAAATATATATATATATATACATCAAAAAAATTTCGAAAATCGAGGTCTACAACGGATGGATATAAATACTACCTACTCCAGTACTTCACTTTTGACTTTCGATACTCAGCAATAGTCTATTATTTTCTGAGGTAATCCGACTAATAAGATTCATTTGTATGGGTGGACTCTCCTCATCTCAATAATCAATTCAGTGACTAAATTAATGGAGCTAATCTCTCTTCTTCACCATTATAATAAGGGGAAAACTGAATTTTGTACATTTTAAAAGGATACTCAAATTGTAAGATTCCTTCGGGTATAGTACCACCTTCACTCAATCTAGAACCAGATAGAAAAGTAGCACTGTCATAAATTTCTTCTTCTTCTTCAACATCTTCTCCTTTTGTATCAACAGATAATTCATCTACATTGTCCTCTGTATCAGTCATTTTTACAAAAGTTCACTGACATCTGCTACAAAAGTCAAAATTGTAATATTTCGCTATCGATTTCAGTATCTTGGAAATATATCGTTACCTAGTAACTGGATAAGCAATATCTAAGGTGAAGATTGATTTAGAGATTTGTTAAATCAATATTCCAACTGAGAAGAAGAATTCGTACGCGTGAAAATATAAAGGTGAAAAATAAGTTAGGGTGATAATTTATGGATATGCTTCACGGTTCGAGGTTATAAAAATATTGTTGTTATATCATGAAGCTCTGTGCTTATGATTTATTGTTTTTGTTACCATTGTTCGAGGGTTCGATTCCGTACTGGGTGTTGTATACTTCTCTTAGATTTCGTGGTTTCTTTCTGTTATTACATTTATCGCAAAGATGTCCATAGTTGATGAAGCCAATATTGTACGGTGTAGTATGAGAACACACCCTCTCAACCTCTTACAAAAAATTATAAAATTATTGTTTTATAATCTATATAGGTATGTTTGATTCATTAATATTTTCGAACGTCAGTTTGTTATTCCATAATTTTCTATTAAACTTATTTACATTCTCTGAAACTTTATATTCAGTGGAGTGTGAAATACAAGGAAATGGTATAAGAGTTACTCAGTTTGTTACTATTTGTGAAAATAATAAAATTCGAACTACACTTGCAATGAAATTTTGAAAAGAAATAAAAAAAAATTTGTGAAATTTTTGAAATACATATATTATTTTGTACAACATTTGACAATAGTCTCACATAATCAAGAGCACTATTTCGATATTCAGATCTTTCATCCTCATATACAAATTGGACATATACTATTGCAGGCTGAAGATTTCATTGGAAACAAATGTTTTCAAATTCCTGAATACGTCTTTGTGTAAGAATAAATATTCTGTTCTGAACGCGTATCATCTGTGTGATGGTTTGTAGTCAAATGTTTGACCGAATAATAGTTCTTCATCGATAAATCAACTTAATTATTTCCTCCATAAACCATCTCATAGCACTTGTGTTTTGTGTAAGTATAAGCTGTCTAGGCATTTTATAACCCAATAATAATTATGATCGTAATAAAACAACCGGATTGACAAAATCATCTGCTTCAGTTGAGAGTAAACTTAAAGTTTAACATGAATACTTGTAAAGTATTTGCAGAGCTTCCAAGCACTGATAAAATTTTATGGCTTATCTTGGTTTTCTAAAATTACCGATAGTTTAGTTGAAAGTGTCATACAACTTTCAAATACCATTAGCTGGGAACTTTTTTTGTGTATTTAAAATGTTTCTTTATTATACTTGAATAGTTGATGAATTCGCTCAACAATCACTTACACACAGTATTTGTTTTACACATAATTGAATGTTCAATTTTATTATTTTAATGTTTTAACTTGCCAACTCAACCTCAAATTCTTTATTTAAACTCTTATTTGTGCAGATACATTCATTTTCATTTCTTCTCCTCTTTGCATCTTATTTTCATATGTTTCAGTTATAACTTCTCCACTATATTTTATACGCATTGGAAGACCAAAAATCTGAAAATTAAGAAACATTATGATTAAAAGATTGAGTTTAAAAGAATTTTCAGCCAGTGGTAAGAGAAATTCATAAAAACACCCAATTCTACGTTTCGAAATTTGAAAATGAAAATATTTTCTTCTTGAATCTCGAGAGATAACATTCTGATGGAATAGGCATCTGAAAATAAGAATGCAGCGCCAATGTGGCTAGTCGTAGAACTATAAATATTGACATTGGAATATTTATGTTGTATTTGTTGTGTGTTTATTTGTGTTTTTGAAATATAATTTTACCATAAATATAAAGACTTTTCAGGCTTCTTTAGTGAACAAGTGTGTTACTGTGTATGTATTCTCATTGCTATTGAGGCGGTAGGTAATTATCATCATTTGTTTTGTAGCCAAATTGAGAGAAATCTTACGATCATGAGATGAATATCTTAATTCTCTGATTGGCTCGTTCAATATGTACTCTAGCAGCTGCTATTTTGGCATTCAACAATGCTTCTTCTGTAGTCAACTGTTTTTTGTCTTTCAAAAATGATGGCCTGATCAACTTTATTTTAAACTGTTGACAAATATCATCTATCAAGAAACCTTTGTCCACCATAATAGCATCCTGTGAGCTTTCTAACTTTAAAATTAAGTCACTTTGTTGGAAAATCGTTTTATCAGATGCTCTTCCCCCATATGGTTCACTAATATAAGTAATTAAACCTCCAGGAGAAACACCTGTCATGAATTTCACTGTGTTATTAAATTTATACTGAGAGTAAAACCTGATCCTGCAGCAAAGTCACTTTGGTTTCTATATAAAAAATTCTGTACAGTCTAAGATGATTCGAGTATTTTGAAAACATTCGAAACATTTTGGCATGTTTTTCTGTATTTCAGAATATTCTGGGAATCTTATGACACAACTAAGAACTCTACTCATAATGGGTAGCATTTCATAAATATATTTTTGGCATAATTCTTGTGAAACGCCAAATAAAAGAGATAATGTCACATATGTAAGGTCACATTTCAATTTTGTCAATACTAAAACAATGCGCTGTTTGATTGTTAATCTATGTGACCGTTGATCACTGTAAACAGATTGTACTGCTTTTACTATTGTATCTAATAGTTTTACATTATTGAGACCAGTGAAACTGTTTAGAGCACAATCTGTAGTTATCAGATCACACAAAGTAGAGACTTTAGGAGTATTCTCTTTTCCCTTCTACACAAACACGATATTTATCACCAGCTGGAGGAAAAGCATGGAAATTCACATTTGAACATTTCTTTTCCCAGGAAGAACACTGAGGAACTGAACAATAACGATTTGAACGACTCATAGCAATCAAAATAATTGCAAATAATAAATATTTGTAAAAAATCACAGTAAAACAAACACAAAACAAAGGAGAACGTAAGAACTATGTCAAGATTTTTAGTTATTCTGATTGTCACCAGGCGGCGTAGCGCTTATTTTGATTCGTCTATACTGTACGTAGTTTGTATTCAAGAGCTGATCCAAGGAGCCATTGACACCACCCCGAGAGGAAAAAGAACCCTATGAATAAATAACTAGTTATTGAAACACTAATATTCGGTATATTGTGGGAATAATAATTAACAGTAATAAAATTATTGAAATAAATACTTTGTAGTGTTTTTCTCCACTATCTTCTGCCCGGCAAAAATAATCGGCCATGATTAGGGGTACTCGCTAGTTTTCCCCACTTGAAAACCTACCCTGTACCCGCCATTGATAGTATACACACAATATAAAATCAATACAAACGTACTCTAAATCAGTTTAAATGATCTTTAAAGAATATTAATAATATAATCTCCGTCTGCTCGTAATTGTTGTTTATATTATTAAAATTTTTAACAAATGAAGAATTGAAATTGGGACAAAAAAATTGAATGTTCACATGATTTAAAATATTTTTTTTGATTGATATCTTGATCTTCAAAAATAATTGAAACTGCTATCCTAGAGAACGAATAATTTCAATTTCGATGTGAAAATATGAAATAAATACTGAAGACTTGAAACACCTGAATTAACTTCACGGGCAATCGGCAATAGGTCAAAAAATCTTTCGGGTTGTTAATCCATTATTAAGTGAAACATTGGATAATTTATATAACATAGTTTGAAGGGTATGACAACCAATTTAAAAAACAAATAAAAAAAATGAATACATTTTTTTGACCAGTTAAGAAAGATTCAGTCATATATACGTTTGGCCAATCATCACCAAACAAAAACTAAAAAATAAAAATTCATTAAATAACATCTACTCCTGTTGCATATTCAGCCTGATCTTTCCAACTGAAGAATGTATCATATCCGCTAATTTGAAATTTATTATCACTACAAATCTTTATCAAGTTGCGGTCTGCTATGTTTTGTTTCCACAATTTTAGTATGCTAAATCAAATCAAGCTTTAAATTTTAATCGTTCTCGCTGTAGTCTAATGTCTTACGGGCCAAGGCCTAATTGTGATTTAAAAGCTATATATTTCTTCTTTCAAGTAGAGAAATATTAATTGTTATAATTTATGTTGAAGTAAGAATTAGCAATTAATTATTTACGTATGATATTGAAGTGGATAATTGATTATACTTTTTCAGTAATAATCAACTAGCTATTCGCATAAGGATAATCAGCGACCAGAATGAATAAATGACGATATCAAATTTTCTGATATATATATATATTTACAAAAATGTATATATCAGCATGAGTATTCAATCCAGACGAATAAAAAATGCACGGCACTCGATAACGAGCAACATTTATTCAGAACTTCGAAGAACAATAAACAATATTCTCATTATAGCCATGTTAAATGTAACATATTTTTTGATAACAATATTACCAGAATACATATTTGGAATAATCCGAAATATATGTCTCATTATGCATAATTACAAAGGATATCAGTGCTGCTGTAAATAAATTTGTTATGTATATATATATATATATATATATATATATATATATATATATATATATATATATATATATATATATATAGGTATATATATATATATATATATATATCTCTATATATATATATATATATATATATATATATATATATATATATATATATATATATATATATATATATATCAGTGGCGGCTCGTGAGGTGTTGGTTCAAGGAGGCTACAAGAGGTGTTAAAAAATACACCATAGGCGAAAATTTTTAGGATTTCAAGATCAACCGCCTTATAATTTAAAGAAATTCAAAGTAAACAAGCACCCTGAAATATTAATTTCTTTGGGAAAAAATTGTTTTCACTTTCGAGTGTCTACCTTGATCCGTGACACGACATGTTCCTGGGATTTTTCGTGCATTTCCAGAGAACGTGATAACATTTTTAAATCGTCAAATCCTAAGCGGCCCCAAACAGAGACATTTTCCCTAGTAAAAAGTATTCACTGCCAACAAAATAATTTATTTTTTACCTGTGATCCGGTTAGCCAAGGATGTCTCTCATAGTTTCTGATATTAAAATCGCGATTCTGCTATGCTGCACCAAATTGTTTAATTCCGGGGTAGGTCGCAATGTTTTTATTAAAACTTTATCGTTTTAACTTAGTGCACCAAAGTTATGGGATGACCAATATTCCACTAAGTCACCATTGAAAGTTTTAAAATTAACTTCAGTAACCGAACTCATTTTAAAAACAATACGCCAATAAAATAAATTAAAATCGAAACTGTTTTCGTCCACGACTAGTATATTAATACGTTTTTGGATTATACGCAAGACTCTAGGCAGATTTCATGTTTTATGTCCTATAACTAAGTCTAAGCGTTTTTGACATATTTAGATTTTTATGTCAAAAATCACGAATGCAATCCCTAATATTACTAACTTTAATTTAGACTCCTTGTTGAAAAAGACCTACTCTAATAGATTTTGTATAATATTTGGATAACTAGTCATACAGAGTGTTCAAAAAATAAACTCTGAAATGAGATTGAGAAAACTGTCAAAAATCAATTTTTTGAAATGGAAACCTCAAATTTTTCTCATCTTTTAGTATTAAGCATCAAAAATTAAGGAAATTCTGTATAAGGTTATATATACCTAAAATTTTCAGTTTTCGAAATATTGATAATCATGCCGGGGCGCTTAAATTATACGTACAAAGATTATTTACTCATTTATTATTTATGGACAATGTGATAAAGCGTTATCAAGAACATGTAAAAAATTTGCCATCTGATATCCGCAAAAACAAAAGCCATCAAGAAAGGCTGTAAAGCAACTCATAAAAAATTTCAATAACTTTGGGCTGAGGAAAGTCCCGTCGAACAATAAAAACCATGACTATTGATAAAGAATTCTTAGTTGCCGCATTTTATAAAACTGGGCCTAAGACACTATTAAACAAATAATTTTTTCAGTAAATGTTCAAACTGACGTCCTTGAACTTCCAGATATTTTTTACATCTGAGTAACACTTATTCATGGGTCGCTCTTCTTATAGACTCCGGCCTAAAATTTCTGAACTCATTCCTTACCCGCTGCATGCAATCTTCCATAGTTGTTATGAGAGTATTATACATTCGATCTTTAATCACACCCCAAGCAGAAAAATCGAGCACTGCAAGATATGGGGAGCGCGGTGCCCAAAGAAAAGGACCATTTTCTGCTATCCATCGATCATCAAAAACATTTTGTTGATAAAACAGGTTTCTGTAAATTATCTGAATAGTGTGTTTCCAAATTATTTAAAATGTTTAGGTAGCCTTGACCTATAAGATGATAACCACATTTTATATCTTAGATGAATCAGAAACGTTCAATTTACCATTCAAATTTTCTTGGAAAAAACGTAGTGCCACAATTCCATTATTTCTGATTGCACAATAAACGTTAAAGTGCCAGGACTTTTGAAAATTTTGTTCTCGAAACACATATACCTAAATTTGAGTCAGTCCAGTAATGAAAATTGTGTCGATTAAAGGCACCATTATTGGTAAATTTAGGTTCGTCTGTCCAAATGATATTGTCCAAAAAAAAAGGTTTCCTTGCGCCCAAGTCAAGATAAATTCACAGAATGCCACTGGTCTTGGTAAATCAGTTTCTTTCAGATGTTGAAAATAATAATATGTTGTTGCCTGTGTATTTTTAACTTTTTTAAAAAGCCACGAATGTCGTGGCGAAACGCCAACTTCAAATCGAGATATTTTTAAAATTCACCAAGCCTGTTATTCCTAATATTTATCAAAAATTTATATATAAATATATATATATATATATATATATATATATATATATATATATATATATATATATATATATATATATATATATATATATATATATATATATATATCAGGGGTGGCTATTCGAAGGCGGCTATAGAGGCTAAGCCTCCTCCTCAATAATATTCCGTGTATCAATACTATAGGTATTATATTGAAAAGTCAGCATTCAGCTTATTCATATTAATCAAAATCATATTATTTTATGCGCCTACCTTCCTTTCAACCTACATTATATAATATAATTTATTAATTACGATAGAAGATATTTACATTTAATGCTTACTGCATTTAATTCATTTCAAGATTTCATATCAACAGTGGCAACGCTGTAGAGGCTTAATAAGGTATAGACGCGTTCATTATTCCATTTGCCATGCCAGAGAGAAAAGGAAACGCTGCAAATAAATATACCTTATTCACTTTATTGAAATACAGAAAACACCGGTAAAAGCAACACCGATTGAAGCTAGCTGCTCGGTTCAAAAAGGATACATTAATTCTCACACAATGTCGACCAATCGCAACTAAAGGGTAAAATCGAGTGAATTCGTTGAAAAGCATTAATCGTAGTCACTAGTGGACGAAAACAGTTTGTTTTGGTTTTAATTTATTTTGCTCGCTCATTTTTTTAAAAATGAGTTCGGTTACTGAAGTTAATTTTAAAAATTTCAATGTTGACTTAGTGGAATATTTGTTATCCCATAACTTTAGTTTTTGAACATAAGTTTTGAAAAAAACATTGGGACCCACCCCGGAATTAAACAATTTGGTGCAGCATAACAAGCAACAAAATCGCGATTTTAGTATCAGAAATTATGAGAGACATCCTTGGCTAACCGGATCACAGGTAAAAAATAAATTATATTGTTGGCAGTGTTTACTTTTTACTAGTGAAAATGTCTCTGTTCAAACAAACAGAGACATTTTAATCTATTCTTGGGAGGGTCCTATTTTATTTGGTTTTTGCTGGGCAACAATTGATTAATTCCTCGAATAGGTAAAAAATTCGTTAATTAGGTAGATAGATACCTATTTTGTGAAAGAAAAAAAAATTTGATGAATAGATGAATTGATTAATTGGCTGAGAAGAGTTTTTGTGAATATTGTAAATAGGAGTTGTAGGTCTCAAGGTAGACACTCGAAAGTGAAAACAATTTTTTTCCCAGAGAAATTAATATATTAAGGTTCTTGTTTTACTTTGATTTTATTTAAATTATAAGGCGGTTGACCTTGAAATCCTAAAAATTTTCGCCTATGGTGTATTTTTAAACACCTCTTGTAGCCTCCTTAAACCAACATCTTACGAGCCGCCACTGATATATATATATATATATATATATATATATATATATATATATATATATATATATATATATATTAGATATATATATATATATATATATATATATATATATATATATATATATATATAGATATATATATATATATATATATATATATATATATATATATATATATATATATATATATATATATATATATATATATATATATATGTATATATATACATACATTTCTGTTTTTTTGTGGGAAAATATTTTTGATTGAATTTAATATTTCATTTTTGGGATCACAGTTTTGGATAGACTTTATTTACGGAATAGTATTAGCCCACATTCAATTCAATTATTATAACAGATTAAAAATTAATAACAGTTAGGTACCTACCCAAATTCATTACATACCCACCACTAACAGCTTAAATTATAAATAACCCAATTTCAATCATATTTCCAATTGAATAAATCAATACCTCCATTGATACAGTCGAAGGTCAATAATTGCACTTCTTGAAATGAAATGTTTGAAGAAACAAAATAATAATACATTTCTGCAATTGTATATATTAAACTAAGTTACCAATATTACTCTCAGTTGTATATTGTTCAACAACGTCAAATGAAATCTTTACCCAAAAAAATATTAAAAATTTTGAAGAATTGTAGAATTGTTGCACACATGTATGAAACAGTGTGTGAATATAAACAAGTATGAAAGTACCAAAATTTCCCATACAATTAAATCAGTGAACAATAGACCGAGCCAAAGTGTTAAGTACTCATTACCTATCAATTTCAACAACTGGAAATTGTTTCATATATAATAAACACATGGGAGTAGTTCCTTTTAAATCAATGTGTGAGGGGTTGATTTTTTACAGAATAAATTGAATACAAAAATTATTCTCATGGTTTGAAAAGCCGGTTGGTGAATTGTTGAAAGGATTTTTAAAAGGAAATCCAATAGATCATCGATTGAAATTTTAGTATTATTTAAAAATTTCGACTATTCAATACCAGTACTGAAATCGCACTATTCTAGTACGAATCGCTAGAGAACATTAGGAAATTTAAATAATTGTAGAAACTCAAATAGTGACAGGCTGCTGAGTATACCATTTTTTAACTACTTTTATGTGTCAAAATTATTTTCTTTCATTTAAACTTCATGCTCTCGTATACCAAAGCTCATCCTCGTCAAGGTCTATGGGCCATGCTTACATGTGTCAAAACTAGGTAAATATTTTTTTCATTGAAAGTTTATGCTTACGTAAATGCAACACTGTTTCTTGACAGCCGTGTAGTTTGTGTACAACCATTAAATAGTTGGACCTTCGTAGTAAAAGCACCTCATAAAAAATTATAAATTGACATAATTATAAGTTATAATGAGTAGAAGATACAGACGCCTTGTGGAGTAGAGTTCGAGTGACCATCTGTGGAGCATGCATGCCAGGTTCGAATCCTGGGTAAGGTAGTTATGTTCGTGTATGTCTATGAGTTTCAGTGTTTCAAATAATTAATCATGTTGTTAAACTGTAGATTCGTGAGTTGAAAAATGGAGAAGGGGTGTCTAGTTTTGTCAAACTATTTGTGTAACCCTTCACTTTTTTGTTAATTATAAATTACATAACGTAAGTGATGGACGATCATTATGCAATTGTTGATAAATTAAACTTACAATGTATTTATTTTCATTATAGTGAATAAAGTCAATTTTATTTTTCAATATTTTCATTATAGCTTAGGATTTTTAATGAAGTGATCGTATTAACAATTTTCGTAATATATTTAGGATTAACTGCATGCTGCAAGTTCGAAGTACCTACCTACTTGTTCATCTTCAGATGCCAAATGAAAAATCTTCAACTGAAAATGAAGTAGTACTTCGATTCGTGCGTCACCTTTTAAATCCCAAATATAATGTGGAAATTGTTTTTATTTCATTGTGAATATCAATTTTCATCAAGTATCGAAACTATTACTAGTTTCGATATTTTTGCTCAAATTCAATTAAATACTGGACAAGTTTTTTTTTAATTAAAATCACTTTCAACGTCATCATACCAACATGATATGATTATTGACATAGATATTTTTTCACATATATGGTATGATACAGATATTATGCTGTATTAATAAATCATCATCAGAGAAGTTGATTTCCAGTTACCTGCACAATATGTTATGAGTCATTGTGGTCTTCTGGATATCACCTTGACATTCTACAAAGAAAGGGCGCTTCGATTGATGGCGACTGCTCATTCAACGAGACATTAGCCCGGTAGATCACACCAGAGGGTTGGAAGCGTGCAAGAGTTGTACTACTGCCAAAGAGTGGAAAAGAGCTAACCGATACATCGTCATTCCGACCGAACTGCCTTCTCAGTTGTGTCGGCAAGCTCTACGAGAAGCTCTTGGTCGCCAGACTCAAAAGGAGCTAGAGGAGAGTGGCCTCATATCACCCCGCCAGCACAGTTTCCGCGCGGGTAGTTCTACGGTGTCTGCAATGTTGTATGTGGTGACAGCTATCCGCGGGTTCAGCGCTGTTATTGTTATCATAGTCACTATTGACATCAAAACCGCTTTCAACATGACAGACTGGACAGAAATCGTAGGCTCATTGAGGGCTATGGGAGCTAGCGAATATATCGTGCGTAGTGTGGAAAACTACTTTGAGGGAATAAAATGAATTTATCTTCAGCAGCACTGAAATCCTCTGTACTTATGTATAATGAGGCATATATTTCGGATTGTTGTGATAGCCTAGCTATTCATTATTTCAAATATATATTCTCCTGGTAATATTGTTATCAAAAAATATGTTACATTGAACATGACTATTATGAGAATATGGTTTTTTGTTCCTCAAAGTTCTGAATAAACCTTGCTCGTTATCGAGTGCCATGCATTTTTATTCGTCTGGATTGAATACTTATGCTCATATAACGTTTATCTAAATATTGGTTTGTATTCCCAGCATAACAAGCGTTGCAATCTCTACATTCGATTTTTGTGTTCTGTTTTTATGCGAAACAATCAATTGAAAAAGTTCAGCAATTTGATTTCAATAATCCAGAGATAATAACACAAGAGTAAAATCATTACAAGAGAAATATTATAGAAATGATTAATATCCAGTAAGAGGAAATCAACGCTATTAACTCCAGAAGCGACATCGATGATTTTGGAAGAATATATTATAATATTTTGGGTGAAACATAAAAAAAAACCTGCTCTGATAACATCCGATTACTGATAATTGAAGATTCAAATATATCCAGACATCAAGAATGAATTATGTTTTGTACTGTTTTCTTCAACGTGAAAATTTAATATAATTAGTTTGTATTGTTTATTGCAAATGGAATTATAAGCGAAAACGCGTATAAACAAAAATAAGCGTTCCTTAATAAAGTTACCTAAAACCAGTAAAACTTTCATTTTAAATTATATTCGAGGTCAGTAATAAACTAGACATTATATATATATATATATATATATATATATATATATATATATATATATATATATATATATATATATATATATATATATATATTATATATATATATATTTATTTATATATATATATATATATATATATATATATATAGTCATTTTCATTATATTCTTGAACCATTTTATTTATATTTAAAGAACAAAGTTAGTAGGATTTTTGGTTCAGTTAAACAATCTTACGATTATATATATTTCTATTTTCATTAACGTTTCGGTCTGTTACTTTGACCTTTATCAAAATGATTGCATCAATATGTTACCATCACTAAAATAAAAAGACTCATAATAACTTATCGTAAATATCAAAACAGGCTTAACTCACCAGAATTAAAAACTTTTCACATAAATCACATAAATACATTAACAATTTATAAATATTACGTAAAAAAAAACTTGACAATGATCCACAGTAACAAATTTTCAAAAATTTTCGTCTACATAGACACGTCAGCCTTCGCTTTTAGTTAGAAAGTGAAACACCTGTTTTAATTTCAGTTGATCCTCCCTGTTTATCATTTGCTCAAGATGTTGTTATATATTTTGCTAAGGCTCTTGATATCTGTTTTGTCATTAATGGCATCCGGGGTTTGTTTTATAAAAATCATCTCATGAAACTCACGTTTTCTTTTATGGTATTCTGATTTCAAAATTTTTGTGGAGGAGAAATCAAATTGATGTTTTAATGTTTGTTCGTGTTTTTTCAAGGCGGTGATGTTCTTCCGATCATATTTATGTCCATTCAGTCTGTTTTTCAAATGCTGGCTAGTCTGACCAATATATACACCCGAGCAGTCAAGGCATGGTATCTGATATATATCGTGTGCGTTTTTACTAGTATCTGGTATTCTGCTTTTCAATTTGCTGAAGGTAGATTGCAACAAGTTATGTCCCTTATGACACATTTTTATGTCATGTTTTTGAAAAGCTTTCCAGGTTTTCCGACAGCCTTGGAATATATGGTACAGGCAGGTATTGATATTTTTCTTGAACATTGTCTACATTAGTGCTGTTGTTATTAATTTGCTGTGTTTGGTGTTTTTTATATCTTTGCTCGAAAATTGCGTTCACTAATTTTTTTGGGTATGAGTTTCGATATAGTACCTGCTTTGCCTTATTTATTGCGTCGTGAATGTAGTTTGGGTCACTGAGCCTTATTGCCCGATCTGCTAATCCAATGACAACAGCTTTTTTTGAGAAATGTGGTGCTGTGAATTAAAATTGAGGTAACGTCCCGACCATGTTGGTTTGGTATACCATTTTGTTTCAAGACTGTTGTCATTGTGGTAGACAGTCATGTCAAGGAAATCAATTTTATTTTCATTCTCACACTCTACCGTGAATTGAAGTTTCTCATGGTAATTGTTGAATTGTTCCAATATATATTCAGTCTTATTCTTAGGAACTGCTGTGATGCAATCATCAACGTATCTGTAGAAAAATGGCACAGAAAAATCTAATTTGGTAATTACATCACTCTCCAAATCTTCCATTACCAGTTGTGCAACAATACTTGATATTGAGGCACCCATAGCACATCCCTCGATTTGTTTATAGAAGTTATTGCTATATGCAAAATACGTTGATGTTAGTGTAAGTTCAACAGCTGCCAAAAATTCTATCAATGGGATGTCAGTGTATTTTTTTATATCTTCCCACCTACCCTCTATAACACGCAGAGCTGTTTCAATTGGAATGTTAGTATAAAGAGATATTACATCTAATGATACTAAGACATATTCATCGGGAATATGAGAGTTTTTCAACTTTTCCTTGAAGCTCCATGAGTCTCTTATGTAGTATTCATTTCCGTAAGCCACATTTGACAAAATGTTTTTTAGATACTTGGATAAGTTGTTGAATGGAGATTGTATACATGACACAATGGGTCGTAGAGGCGTTCCAGCTTTGTGTAATTTGGGCAAACCATATATCCTCGGTGGTAACGAATTTTGTATTGTAAGTTGCCTTGCATTGGTAGGTGAAATGTACCCTTTGGTTTCCCATCTTTTAATTATTTCATTATTTTTTTTCTGGTAGATAGCTGTAGGATCATTTTTCATTTCTTTATATGTATCTTTATCCTGAAGTAGGTTTCTAATTTTATTGTCATATTCATCAGTGGTCATGATAACGGTTTTGTTTGTTTTGTCAGATTGTAGTACTATCAGTTCAGGATTATCTTTCAAGAACTTCCTAGTTTTGGCTATTTTCTTCTGAAAGATTATGTTGCTATTTTGTTTACTGTTTGTTGTTGTATTAGCGTTTCTGTTTTTGAAATTAGTTAAAATATTACAACAAGCGGCCCTTATTTCATCTTTTACGTCATTTGTTTTGTTCTCCATAGCTACCTCTACATTTGCAATTATATCTTGAATGGGCAAAGTCTTTGATTCCATTTTTAAGGGTGCTGCAAACTTTGGACCAAGGCTAAGAATCTCACTTGCATATTCCGGTATGTCAGTGTCTGACAAATTTTCAATCCAGTTATCTGCATTATTTGGAATCTGATAAGCATCTTTATTTTGTTGGTTTTGTATGAGAGTGTTGAGCTTTTTGATATTTCTAGTTTTTATAATCGCAAACAATTTTTCATATCTTTTTTTTTCTTTATTAGAAAAATGATGCCAAAGATCTGATGGGATTAATTCTATGATAATTTTCCTTGCTGTCTCTAAACTACATTCCAAATTTTGGATCTTATGTACAGTATCAGCAATTAAAACATTAAGTGTTCTATGATAAAACGTATTTAATATATTCTTAAATTTCCGTCCCTGGTTAATAGAATCGAAGGAAATATTATCGGTGTTTCTACGTAAAAACTTCGGAACAACATTTTTACATCTGCATTTCAGCAGGTATATTCTCCGGTTTCGTTGATTAGCCAGTTTGTAATTAATATTGGAGTGTCTCTTCATTTCGGCAACGACATTGTGACCATATTGATTACTAATATAAAGATAACATAGCATTTTTCCACCCCTGCCATATGTATAGTCATTTTCATTATATTCTTGAACCATTTTATTTATATTTAAAGAACAAAGTTAGTAGGATTTTTGGTTCAGTTAAACAATCTTACGATTATATATATTTCTATTTTCATTAACGTTTCGGTCTGTTACTTTGACCTTTATCAAAATAATAACTTATCGTAAATATCAAAACAGGCTTAACTCACCAGAATTAAAAACTTTTCACATAAATCACATAAATACATTAACAATTTATAAATACTACGCAAAATAGCTTTTCAAAAAACATGATATAAAAATGTGTCATAAGGGACATAATTTGTTGCAATCTAACTTCAGCAAATTGAAAAGCAGAATACCAGATAATAGTAAAACGCACACCATATATCAGATACCATGCCTTGACTGCTCGGGTGTATATATTGGTCAGACTAGCCAGCATTTGAAAAACAGACTGAATGGACATAAATATGATCGGAAGAACATCACCGCCTTGAAAAAACACGAACAAACATTAAAACATCAATTTGATTTCTCCTCCACAAAAATTTTGAAATCAGAATACCATAAAAGAAAACGTGAGTTTCATGAGATGATTTTTATAAAACAAACCCCGGATGCCATTAATGACAAAACAGATATCAAGAGCCTTAGCAAAATATATAACAACATCTTGAGCAAATGATAAACAGGGAGGATCAACTGAAATTAAAACAGGTGTTTCACTTTCTAACTAAAAGCGAAGGCTGACGTGTCTATGTAGACGAAAAATTTTTGAAAATTTGTTACTGTGGATCATTGTCAAGTTTTTTTTTTTTTTTTTTACGTAATATTTATAAATTGTTAATGTATTTATGTGATTTATGTGAAAAGTTTTTAATTCTGGTGAGTTAAGCCTGTTTTGATATTTACGATAAGTTATTATGAGTCTTTTTATTTTAGTGATGGTAACATATTGATGCAATCATTTTGATAAAGGTCAAAGTAACAGACCGAAACGTTAATGAAAATAGAAATATATATAATCGTAAGATTGTTTAACTGAACCAAAAATCCTACTAACTTTGTTCTTTAAATATAAATAAAATGGTTCAAGAATATAATGAAAATGACTATACATATGGCAGGGGTGAAAAAATGCTATGTTATCTTTATATTAGTAATCAATATGGTCACAATGTCGTTGCCGAAATGAAGAGACACTCCAATATTAATTACAAACTGGCTAATCAACGAAACCGGAGAATATACCTGCTGAAATGCAGATGTAAAAATGTTGTTCCGAAGTTTTTACGTAGAAACACCGATAATATTTCCTTCGATTCTATTAACCAGGGACGGAAATTTAAGAATATATTAAATACGTTTTATCATAGAACACTTAATGTTTTAATTGCTGATACTGTACATAAGATCCAAAATTTGGAATGTAGTTTAGAGACAGCAAGGAAAATTATCATAGAATTAATCCCATCAGATCTTTGGCATCATTTTTCTAATAAAGAAAAAAATAGATATGAAAAATTGTTTGCGATTATAAAAACTAGAAATATCAAAAAGCTCAACACTCTCATACAAAACCAACAAAATAAAGATGCTTATCAGATTCCAAATAATGCAGATAACTGGATTGAAAATTTGTCAGACACTGACATACCGGAATATGCAAGTGAGATTCTTAGCCTTGGTCCAAAGTTTGCAGCACCCTTAAAAATGGAATCAAAGACTTTGCCCATTCAAGATATAATTGCAAATGTAGAGGTAGCTATGGAGAACAAAACAAATGACGTAAAAGATGAAATAAGGGCCGCTTGTTGTAATATTTTAACTAATTTCAAAAACAGAAACGCTAATACAACAACAAACAGTAAACAAAATAGCAACATAATCTTTCAGAAGAAAATAGCCAAAACTAGGAAGTTCTTGAAAGATAATCCTGAACTGATAGTACTACAATCTGACAAAACAAACAAAACCGTTATCATGACCACTGATGAATATGACAATAAAATTAGAAACCTACTTCAGGATAAAGATACATATAAAGAAATGAAAAATGATCCTACAGCTATCTACCAGAAAAAAAATAATGAAATAATTAAAAGATGGGAAACCAAAGGGTACATTTCACCTACCAATGCAAGGCAACTTACAATACAAAATTCGTTACCACCGAGGATATATGGTTTGCCCAAATTACACAAAGCTGGAACGCCTCTACGACCCATTGTGTCATGTATACAATCTCCATTCAACAATTTATCCAAGTATCTAAAAAACATTTTGTCAAATGTGGCTTACGGAAATGAATACTACATAAGAGACTCATGGAGCTTCAAGAAAAAGTTGAAAAACTCTCATATTCCCGATGAATATGTCTTAGTATCATTAGATGTAATATCTCTTTATACTAACATTCCAATTGAAACAGCTCTGCGTGTTATAGAGGGTAGGTGGGAAGATATAAAAAAATACACTGACATCCCATTGATAGAATTTTTGGCAGCTGTTGAACTTACACTAACATCAACGTATTTTGCATATAGCAATAACTTCTATAAACAAATCGAGGGATGTGCTATGGGTGCCTCAATATGAAGTATTGTTGCACAACTGGTAATGGAAGATTTGGAGAGTGATGTAATTACCAAATTAGATTTTTCTGTGCCATTTTTCTACAGATACGTTGATGATTGCATCACAGCAGTTCCTAAGAATAAGACTGAATATATATTGGAACAATTCAACAATTACCATGAGAAACTTCAATTCACGGTAGAGTGTGAGAATGAAAATAAAATTGATTTCCTTGACATGACTGTCTACCACAATGACAACAGTCTTGAAACAAAATGGTATACCAAACCAACATGGTCGGGACGTTACCTCAATTTTAATTCACAGCACCACATTTCTCAAAAAAAAGCTGTTGTCATTGGATTAGCAGATCGGGCAATAAGGCTCAGTGACCCAAACTACATTCACGACGCAATAAATAAGGCAAAGCAGGTACTATATCGAAACTCATACCCAAAAAAATTAGTGAACGCAATTTTCGAGCAAAGATATAAAAAACACCAAACACAGCAAATTAATAACAACAGCACTAATGTAGACAATGTTCAAGAAAAATATCAATACCTGCCTGTACCATATATTCCAAGGCTGTCGGAAAACCTGGAAAAGCTTTTCAAAAAACATGATATAAAAATGTGTCATAAGGGACATAATTTGTTGCAATCTAACTTCAGCAAATTGAAAAGCAGAATACCAGATAATAGTAAAACGCACACCATATATCAGATAACATGCCTTGACTGCTCGGGTGTATATATTGGTCAGACTAGCCAGCATTTGAAAAACAGACTGAATGGACATAAATATGATCGGAAGAACATCACCGCCTTGAAAAAACACGAACAAACATTAAAACATCAATTTGATTTCTCCTCCACAAAAATTTTGAAATCAGAATACCATAAAAGAAAACGTGAGTTTCATGAGATGATTTTTATAAAACAAACCCCGGATGCCATTAATGACAAAACAGATATCAAGAGCCTTAGCAAAATATATAACAACATCTTGAGCAAATGATAAACAGGGAGGATCAACTGAAATTAAAACAGGTGTTTCACTTTCTAACTAAAAGCGAAGGCTGACGTGTCTATGTAGACGAAAATTTTTGAAAATTTGTTACTGTGGATCATTGTCAAGTTTTTTTTTTTTTTTTTTTTTTTTTTTTTAACGTAATATTTATAAATTGTTAATGTATTTATGTGCTTTATGTGAAAAGTTTTTAATTCTGGTGAGTTAAGCCTGTTTTGATATTTACGATAAGTTATTATGAGTCTTTTTATTTTAGTGATGGTAACATATTGATGCAATCATTTTGATAAAGGTCAAAGTAACAGACCGAAACGTTAATGAAAATAGAAATATATATAATCGTAAGATTGTTTAACTGAACCAAAAATCCTACTAACTTTGTTCTTTAAATATATATATATATATATATATATATATATATATATATATATATATATATATATATATATATATATATATATATATATATATTATTAGTGATACGACGTATCTGCATAATATAATGAAATTTCCTTGATATTTTCAACAGTTTTTACATATTGTGGCCTTGAGGAAGGAAAGTGAATTCATCGTATTTCATGAATCATTATCGGGTAAGTATCTTCGAATCCACTTCATAAAATTCTTCGTTATCAAGGTGACATCCAGAAGACCACAATGACTCATAACATATTGCGCAGGTAACTGGAAATCAACTTCTCTGGTAATGATTTATTAATACAGCATAATATCTGTATCATACCATATATGTAAAAAAATATCTATGTCAATTATCATATCATGTTGGTATGATGTTGAAAGTGATTTTAATTGAAAACGATTTTGGTCCAGTATCTATTCAATTGAATTAGATCAAAAATATCGAAACTAATAATGATTTCGATACTTTATGAAAATTGATATTCATAATGAAACAAAACCAATTTTCACATTATATTTGGGATTCAAAAAGTGAGGCACGGATCAAAGTACTATAATTTTAGGTGCAGATTTTTCATTTGGCATCTGAAAATGAACATGTAGGTAGGTACTTCGGAACGTGATCATGTAGTTACCTAAATATATTACGAAAATTGTTAATACTATCACTCTATTGAAAATCCTAATCTATAATGAAAATATTGAAAAATAAAATTTACTTTATTTACTATCATAAAAATGAATACATTGTGAGTTTGATTTATCAATAATTGCCTAATGATCGTCTATCATTTACGTTATGTAATTTATAATTAACAAAAGAGTGAAGGGTTACACAAATTAAATAGTTTGGCAAAACTAGACACCCCATATTTTTTTTCAACTCACGAATCTACAGTTTAACAACGTGATTAATTATGCGAAAGACTGAAACTCATAGACATTAGACATACGCGAACATCACTACCTAATCCAGGAGTCGAACCTGGCACGTCTGCTTCACAGATGGTCACTCCAGTTCTACTCCACATTTCTTCTACTTATTAAATTTATAATTATGTCAATTTATAATTTTTTGTGAGGTTCTTCTACTACGAAGGTCTAACTATTTAATAGTTGTACACAAACTACACGGTTATCAAGAATCAGTGTTTTTACGTAAGCATAAACATTCAATGAGAAAAATATTTACCTAGCTTTGACACACATAACCATGGCCCATGGACCTTGACGAGGATGAGCTCTGATATACCAGAGCATGAAGTTTGAATGAAAGAAAATAGTTTTGACACATACAAGTAGTTAAAATTGGTATACCAGCATTCTGTCAAGATTTGAGTTTCTATAATTATTTAAATTTCCCAAAGTTCTCTAGTTTTCCGTACTAGAATAGTACAATTTCAGTACTAGTATTGAATACTCGAAATTTTTAAAGAATACTAAAATTTCAATCGATGATCTATTGCATTTCCTTTAACAAATCCTTTCAACAATTCACCAACCGGCTTCTCAAAACATGAGAATCATTTTTAAATTCAATCTATATATATATATACATATATATATATATATATATATATATATATATATATATATATATATATATATTTATATATATATATATATATATATATATATATATATATATATATATATATATATATATATATATATATATATATATATATATTTATATATATATATATATATATATATATATATATATATATATATATATATATATATATATGTATTCATGTATATATGTATATATGTATATATACATATATACATATATACATATATAAATATATACATATATATATATATATATATATATATATATAGATATATATATATATATAATATATATATATATATATATATATATATTATATATATATATATATATATATATCTATATATATATATATATATATATATATATATATATATATAAATATATATATAAAGAGATATATATATATATATATACAGGGTGAGCAATCCCTAACATTCCACACCGAATTTTGAGCTTTGAGATGGAATAACGAAACAACGCTCGGACAGGTCGAAATTTGTTGAAAGGAGGACATATAGGGTGTTCAAATGAGTTTGATATCACTACCCCTCTAGCCGCAACCCCTAACAGCTCTCATTTTTGAATAGGGAAAAGGGGTCGAGCAGCACCTTGTTGGAATGGCAATTCAATTTCCTGCATGATTGTATATTTTGTTTCATCGCTTTATCATTATACAGAGTGACTCAGTATTGCATCAACCACCCCAAATTTTGAGCTTTGGAATGAAATAACGAAGGAACGCTCAGACAGGTCGAATTTTGTTGAAAGGGGGACAAATAAGGGTGTTCAAATGAGTATGATATCACTACCCCTCTAGCCGCCACCCCTAACAGCTCTCATTTTTGAATTGGGAAAAGGGGTCGGGCAGCACCAGGTTGGACAGGCATTTCAATTTCCTGCATGATTGTATTTTTTTTTCATCGCTTTATTATTATACAGAGTGACTCAGTATTGGATCAACCATCCCGAATTTCAAGCTTTGGGATAGAATAACGAAAAAACGCTCAGACAGGTCAAATTTTGTTGAAAGGGGGACAAATGAGGGTGTTTAAATGAGTTTGATATCACTACTCCTCTAGCCGCAACCCCATACAGCTCTCATTTTTGAATGAGGAAAAGGGGTCTAGCAGCACCTTGTTGGAAAGGCAATTCAATTTCCTGCAGGAGCAAATTTTTGCAATTTCTCGATCACTACGCGTATGCCAAACACATGTTGAAAATGCTGAAACCGAGACAATAACTGAAAACGGGAAAACAATAATATTTACAAAGTTAATCGTGCGCTTTCGTTTAAATTGGAAATTATTGCTGTTAGGGTACCAGCTAGAGGGGTATTGATATCTAGTTCATTTTTTGACCCGTCCGAGCGTTTTTTCCATCTCAAAGATCCAAATTCGGCGTGTGAAATTTATTGATGGAATACTGAGTCACTCTGTATAATAATAAATCGATGAAAAAAAATACACTTATGCAGGAAATTTAATTGCCTTTCCAACAAGGTGCTGCTCGACCCCTTTTCCCTATTCAAAAATGAGAGCTGTTAGGGGTTGCGGCTAGAGGGGTAGTGATATCAAACTCATTTGAACACCCTTATTTGTCCCCTGTTCAACAAAGTTTGACCTGTCCAATCGTTTTTTCGTTATTCCATCCCAAAGCTCAAAATTCGGGGTGGTTGATACAATACTGAGTCACTCTGTATAATAATAAAGCGATGAAAAAAAATACACTGATGCAGAAAATTAAATTGCCTTTCAAAATATTTATAGATATTTCGTACTTTGCTTCTTCTACGACTGGGTTGAGTTAAAAAATTAATCACTAGAATAATGAGGCTTGGACGATCATCCTAACAAACTGACTAATTCTTTGAATATAGATGCCAAAACGATAATAACTACAATAATTGGTGAAGACCCTCTAGAATGTCAACAAATATTAATTGTAATTTGTGCAGTCAATTTGACGAGTGGGGTCATTCTACTCTTACATTGTTAAGGTTCCAGATGAGTTGTAACAGCGCAATATGTATTGTGTGAGTAACCTCGGTATAAAATTTAATGGAGCGTGTATAAGTTATCTAGTATATATGTATGTAAATATATTCTATATATATATATATATATATATATATAATATAT
>JARQZK010002996.1:0-50000 GCA_030704885.1 Cynegetis impunctata
GTCGAATATTACTAGAAGCATGGGAGATAGATTGCTTTTGTTTATCATCTGTTTACGTGTATTTTATATGAAAGTTGTTGAGTTTTAATTGTATTTTGGATCGTTTACCAAACGTTCAGAAGAGATGAATCACTATTGTTGGGGTGTATTCTATTTGTTCATATTGGGCAAAAAAAAACCGGGGAATATAGGCTACATACCTTTCCGAAAGCTGGATAATTTCAAAGGGGTTGCATTCCATAACAAAGTTGGGGGAAACAAGGAAATGATGGACAGAAGAAAAAGGTGTGGATTCATAACTTGAAGATTGAAAAAAAATGTCTGAACATAAAGAGAGTTGTTCTTTACAGTTTACTGGAATGATTATTTTCCCTCCCTGCAGTAAGTCGTGATTTTCTATATAGAATTATACCAACTAATGATGTGCCAATTTTCAGCTAACCGAAAACGTTTAGCGTTTTTGAAGTCCAATGCTATTCCAACGAAAAATTTTCCACTTTTATCGAAATCTGAAACCTGTGGGCCATCATCCAGAGATTCTCAGATATATATGTTATTTTCTTCATGTAATCAACCAGAGATACTATTAAAATAATAAATAACATAATGATGTTATTTGCACAACCCCCAAAATAACAGTTTATCATAACAATCAAGAATATGAAATAAATCTGGACTCTATGCTAGGTAAAAAACTAAATATTCAATTATATATCAGGAAAACAGAGATTCTAATCAAAAAACCAGACTCTCAGAAGTCCTCTGTACTTTTAGGATGCTATATTACGTAGGGAAAAATTCAAAAATATAATAACTACCGATGGACGATTAATCAACTCTGTGGTAGTTCATATTTATATTAAAAAAAAATTAAAATAATAGAAAACAACCCCTTGTCTAAAAACCACAAAATGAAAATTTTAACTTTTTATTCGACTAGTATCCGCCTGTTACAGCATTATCAAGACCTGAATACATGTCTTCATGTATTCAGTCTTGATAATGCCTGTAACAGGCGAAACTAGTCGAATAAAAAGTTATTTTCATTTTGTAGGTTTTAGACAAGTTGTTTTCTTATATAAATTTAATTTTTTTTTTTTTTTAAAATAATATAATAACTTATTACTTTCAAACCCAAAATTCAAGCAGAGTATTCATATTAAAATTCTTCTTTTATTATGTTGTTTTCTTCAGTTTAGGCTGGTAAGTACTAGTTTTGTCCATTTATACTCAAAAATTCTTCAGTTCGTAATGAATAGTAGACATGTCAGAGATGTTTTTCTGAAACTTTTGAACGTTTTTTTTATTTTTTAAATAAATAGGTGTTACTATTCATACAGCCTTTTTCATGAGGTATACATAGTTCCTTCAACCAATTAATTTATTTCGTCCTCTACTTTTTTTTATTATTTTGATTTCATGATTCAATGGAATAAAAACTCAGTGTAAATTTCAAATTTTGAATGTAGGTAGGTTATCTACTGTTGAACAGAGAAATAAATTGTCCTCAATCCAAACCACAATATATCACAGGAAAATACAAAGCCCAAAAAAACACAAATTACGACGATAAACGTTCCCAAAAACTCAACGAAATGTTATTTCTATCTATGGTTTTTTCAAACCCCAGGAGCTTTTGCAGGGTTTCCCGATTTCATGTTGTCACTACTCATTTTCACTTCTATAATTTTTGTGCGAGGTTTGACTTTTGCGAGAGAGGGCTGCGAACTTGATGTTGATATTGTCAATTTTTGACCCAGCTTTTGCCATTTCTCTTTCGATATCCAAGTCATGTTCATTGGAGAATGGTTGGATGCTTCATTCTTTTATTTGTGAATACCTGAAGAAAACAATAACATTTTAGCCCAAAAAAATGTATTATCATAGATCACAAACAACATATTTGAATACACATAAAAAATAAAAATCTCAAGCATATTTAAATACACATAAAATCACATGTATTTGACATATATAAAACATATATATGTGCTGTAGAAACAAGGCTTTTCAATTTTAAAAATTTTCTTCAGTGTTCTCTTGACTTCGCATTGTTCGATTCTTATAGTTGAAAGGTAGCTTATTATATAATTTAATGGCATATAATTTTAAAATGATTTTTTGTTTTTTTCCGAGGAAAATTTGGGAAGGGTATAGTTATCACGCTTCCTTGTATGATGTTCATGGAAAGATGTGTGTTGGAGAAATTTTTCCTTGTGTTTTGTGAAAATAGGTGAGGCACTGCAGAATGTAACAACACGGCAAGGTTGTTGCATACAACGTAAGCTACCTTTTTCAGTGTAGAAGTGAAAGTATTCAACTGATCTTCAGCATAAACTTTGCTCTTCTGATAAATTGCTGCATGCAGGAGTAAAACATTCACATTAGTATTGTCTTCGCTCCTATTCCTGCTTCGGTTTGCACTACGACATGGACACTTCTTTTAAAAAGGATCCTACGACAATAATACACAATTATTTAATCATTCCACAATAATTATCAAATAAATACCAGTGAATCTTCAAATTTTGGTGTTTCTAGATAGAGTTTCAACTGCTTCATGATTTTGTTGGAACATGTTCCATTTGCTCGTTATGTGCCCATGGTAGTCTAAAACAATAATTATTGACTTCAACACAGACTCCCCCAATTTTTCTGAAATTTCGGATTTTCAGAATAATTTGGGTAAATATTTAGTGTTTCCAAAAAACTTCGAATTTTTATAAAATTTTCGTTCTTTGCTTTTTTTGGGTGAAAAAACCGATACGCACTCAGATTTGTCGCTCCTCTCACCTTTTTTTTTCCCCCAAAAATATTCTATTTATTGTCAACAAATGACGTAAGCATGACGTAATTATGGCCGGGGTATGTAGGTCACTGTATGCTGCGGAAATAAGGTTTGATTGTGAACTAATAGTAAGGGAGGGAAAACAAATAATTAGTGAAAAAATTATTTGTACCTCAAACTCATTACTTGGCTGAAATACGACGAAAGTAACTCGAAACACTTCTTCGATCACAGTTTTCTGGGGAAAACAAATTTTCCCTTGCAGTAACCTATCACTCCAACTTGTAACGCACATTCTTTATCTTTATTTACTAATTCTTCAATGATAATCGTAAAAGGCACATTACTGACACCACGATTTGTTCTTTATTATTTAATATTTATTTTCCTCATTCTATTTTCAATCGTCGACGAAATGCAATATGTTCAACGGACACCGCTAACCGCCATTTTACGGATACGAGAGAAATTGAAGTGCACAAACTTAAAACTTCACTGACCAATAAAAGTTCTAAAACTGAAAGTAAGGCGCCAATTTTCAAAAATTGTACAGATGTGACACGTCACAAGTAAGAAGATTATTTATTTTGAACGTTGCATAATCCTCGTTATGATTTAATGAAAATGTTACTTATTATCGAAAAATAAAGAAAACTAGAATTTAGCTTCTTCTCTGTTAGCTCTCTCAAATGACTATACGTTAATCATTTATCTTATATTTATGACAACAACTGACTTCATCTTCAGAATTATCCAAGACACTACGTATATAAAATGTGTGTTAGTTATTTAGTATTTGTCCAAAAACATCAAATTTTTTTGGATGAAATTTTTTCGGATTCATGCTATTTTTGGGGCCTGAAAAGGCAGAATATGAACTTAGATTTTGTTCGTTCGTCACATTTTTTTTTTTAAATATTTAAAGCCAAAACCTGACTATTTCCCAAAACCTCACTAACCCGTAACCTCGAGTTCAAAGAAAGTATAAATTCGTGAAAAAGATATATTTTATATTGAAAGAAGACTATTTTTATCAATTTAAAATTCATCTAACCCATGAATTCGATACTTTCCTTGAAACTTGGAGGTTAGGTTAGTGAGGTTAGAATAAGTCAAGTTGTCCAAAAAACATCAAATTTTGATGAAATTTCGGATTCATGCGTATTTTCTGCCTGAAAAAGCCAGAATATGAACTTAGATTTTGTCGTTTCTTCACATTTTTTTTGAGAATATTAAGCTAACCTAACTTATTCTAACCTCACTAACCTAACCTCCGAGTTCAAGAAAGTGTCAAAATTCGTGAAAAGATTATATTTTTATATTGAAAAAGACTATTTTTATCCATTTAAAATTCATCTAACCCATCGAATTCGATACTTTCTTGAACTCGGAGGTTAGGCTAACCTCCGAGTTCAAGAAAGTATCGAATTCATGGGTTAGATGAATTTAAATTGATAAAAATAGTCTTTTTTCAATATAAAATATGGGGATCCCAATAAAATATATCTATTTCATGAATTTGATACTATCTTTAACTCAGAGTTTAGGTTACTGAGGTTTTAAGAAAAAGTCAGATTAGCTTAATATTTTCAAAAAAAAAAATGTGAAGAAACGACAAAATCATATACGACGAGTTCATATTCGGCTTTTTCAGGCCAAAATAAGTAAGAATCCGAAATTTTATCAAAATTCGTCTCAGAAGTAAACTATAGGCGTCCGAAATTAAGATCGTAGCGCCGGAACGGCTAATATCGGTACTAGAGCATGGGAGATTAGCTGTTTGTTTACATTGGTTGTAATGGTATTTACGTTCATTTCCTTTTGAGTTTTCGAACGTTTATCGTCGTAATTTGTGTTTTTTTGGACTTTGTATTTTCCTGTGATATATTGTGTTTGGATTGAGGACAATTTTATCTCTGTTCAACAGTAGATAACCTACCTACATCAATTTGAAATTTACACTGAGTTTTTATCATTGAACATGAAAATCAATAATAAAATAAAGTAGAGGACGAATAAATTAATTGGTTGAAGGAACTATGTATACCCCATGAAAAGGCTGTATGATAGAACACCTATTTATTTAAAAAATAAAAAAACTTTCAAAAGTTTCAAGAAAACATCTCTGACATGTCTACTTTCATTACGAATTGAAGGGTTTTTGAGTATAATGGACAAAAACTGAGTACTGACCAGCTAAACTGAAAGAAACAACATGAATAAAAGAAGAATTAATATGAATACTCTGCTTGAATGGTTTGAAAGTAATGAGTTATTATATATTTTAAAAAAAATTAAATAATAAGAAAAACAACTTGTCTAAAAACACAAAATGAAAATAACTTTTTATGTCGACTAGTTTCGCCTGTTACAGCATTATCAAGACTGAATACATGAAGACATGTATTCAGTCTTGATATGCTGTAACAGGCGAAACTAGTCGAATAAAAAGTTATTTCATTTTGTGGTTTTTAGACAAGTTGTTTTCTTATTATTTAATTTTTTTTAAAATATATAATAACTCATTACTTTCAAACCATTCAAGCAGAAGTATTCATATTAATTCTTCTTTTATTCATGTTGTTTCTTTCAGTTTAGCTGGTAAGTACTCAGTTTTGTTCATTATACTCCAAAATTCTTCAGTTCGTAATGAAGTAGACATGTCAGAGTAATGTTTTTTATTGAAAACTTTATTGAATAAGTTTTTTTTTTAAATAATATATATATATTTTAAAAATATAAAATATATAATATATATATTATATAAAGTGATTACTTAATACATATCAATAGTCATCTATCATACAGCCTTTTCATGGGTATACATAGTTCCTTCAACAATTAATTTATTCGTCCTCTTCTTTTATTTTATTATTGGATTTTCATGTTCCAATGATAGAAAACTCAGTGTAAATTTCAAATTGATGTAGTAGGTTATCTACTGTTGAACAGAGATAAAATTGTCCTCAATCCAAACACAATATATCACAGGAAAATACAAAGCCAAAAAAACACAAATTACGACGATAAACGTTCAAAAACTCAAAACGAAATGAACGTAAATACCATTACAACCAATGTAAACAAACAGCTAATCTCCCATGCTCTAGTACCGATATTAGCCGTTCCGGCGCTACGATCTTAATTTCGGACGCCTATAGTTTACTTCTGAGACGAATTTTGATAAAATTTCGGATTCTTACTTATTTTGGCCTGAAAAAGCCGAATATGAACTCGTCGTATATGATTTTGTCGTTTCTTCACATTTTTTTTTTTGAAAATATTAAGCTAATCTGACTTATTCTAACCTCAGTAACCTAAACTCTGAGTTCAAGATAGTATCAAATTCATGAAATAGATATATTTTATGGGATCCCATATTTTATATTGAAAAAGACTATTTTTATCAATTTAAATTCATCTAACCCATGAATTCGATACTTTCTTGAACTCGGAGGTTAGCCTAACCTCCGAGTTCAAGAAAGTATCGAATTCATGGGTTAGATGAATTTTAAATTGATAAAAATAGTCTTTTTCAATATAAAATATATCTATTTCACGAATTTGACACTTTCTTGAACTCGGAGGTTAGGTTAGTGAGGTTAGAATAAGTTAGGTTAGCTTAATATTTTCAAAAAAAAATGTGAAGAAACGACAAAATCTAAGTTCATATTCTGCTTTTTCAGGCAGAAATACGCATGAATCCGAAATTTCATCAAAATTTGATGTTTTTGGACAACTGACTTATTCTAACCTCACTAACCTAACCTCCAAGTTCAAGAAAGTATCGAATTCATGGGTTAGATGAATTTTAAATTGATAAAAATAGTCTTCTTCAATATAAAATATATCTTTTTCACGAATTTGATACTTTCTTGAACTCGGAGGTTACGTTAGTGAGGTTGGAATAAGTCAGGTTGGCTTAATATTTTCAAAAAAAAAATGTGACGAAACGACAAAATCTAAGTTCATATTCTGCCTTTTCAGGCAAAAATACGCATGAATCCGAAATTTCATCAAAATTTGATGTTTTTGGACAAATACTAAATAACTAACACACATTTTATATACGTAGTTGTCTGGATAATTCTTGAAGATGAAGTCAGTTGTTGTCATAAATATCAAGATAAATGATTAACGTATAGTCATTTGAGAGAGCTAACAGAGAAGAGCTAAATTCTAGTTTTCTTTATTTTTCGATAATAAGTAACATTTCATTAAAATCATAACGAGGATTATGCAACGTTCAAAAATAATAATCTTCTTACTTGTGACGTGTCACATCTGTACAATTTTTGAAATTGGCGCCTTACTTTCAGTTTTAGAACTCTTATTGGTCAGTGAAGTTTAAGTTTGTGCACTTCAATTTCTCTCGTATCCGTAAATGGCGGTTAGCGTGTCGTTGAACATAATTGCATTTCGTCGACGATTGAAAATAGAATGAGGAAAATAAATTATAAATAATAAAGAACAAATTCGTGGTGTCAGTAATGTTTGCCTTTTACGATTATCATGAGAAATTTAGTAAATAAAGATAAAGAAAATGTGCGTTACAAGTTGGAGTGATAGGTACTGGCAGGAAAATTTGTTTCCCCAGAAAACTGTGATCGAGAAGTGTTTTCGAGTTACTTTCGTCGTATTCAGCCAAGTAATGAGTGAGTACAAATAATTTTTCACTAATTATTTCGTTTTCCCTCCTTACTATAGGTTCACAATCAAACCTTATTTCCGCAGCATACAGTGACCTACTATACCGGCCATAATTACGTCATGTTACGTCATTTGTTGACAATAAATAGAGATATTTTGGAAAAAAAACGGTGAGAGAGCGACAAAATCTGAGTGCGTATTCGGTTTTTTCAGCCCAAAATAAGCAAAGAACAGAAATTTTATAAAAATTCGAAGTTTTTGGACAACACTAAATATTTACCCAAATTATTCTAAAATCCGAAATTTCAAGAAAATTGGGGGAGTCTGTTGTGAAGTCAATAATTATTGTTTTAGACTACCATGGGCACATACGAGCAAATGGAACATGTTCCACATCATGAAGCAGTTGAAACTCTATCTAGAAACACCAAACTTTGAAGATTCACGGTATTTATTTGATATTATTGCTGGAATGATTAAATAATTGTGTATTATTGTCGTAGGATCCTTTAAAAGAAGTGTCCATGTCGTAGTCAAACCGAAGCAGGAATAGGAGCGAAGACAATACTAATGTGAATGCTTTTACTCCTGCATGCAGCAATTTATCAGAAGAGCAAAGTTATGCTGAAGATCAGTTGAATACTTTCACTTCTACACTGAAAAAGGTAGCTATACGTTGTATGCAACAACCTTGCCGTGTTGTTACATTCTGCAGTGCCTCACCTATTTTCACAAACACAAGGAAAAATTTCTCCAACACACATCTTTCCATGAACATCATAAAAGGAAGCGTGATAACTATACCCTTCCCAAATTTTCCTCGGAAAAAACAAAAAATCATTTTAATTATATCGCCATTAAATTATATAATAAGCTACCTTTCAACTATAAGAATCTGAACAATGCGAAGTTCAAGAGAACACTGAAGAAAATTTTATTGAAAAGCTGTTTCTACAGCACATATATATGTTTTATATATGTCAAATTACATGTGATTTGTATGTGTATTTAAATATGCTTGAGATTTTTATTTTTATGTGTATTCAAATATGCTTGTTTGTGTATCTATGATAATACATTTTTTTGGGCTAAAATGTTATTGTTTTCTTCAGGTATTCACAAATAAAAGAATGAAAGCATCCAACCATTCTCCAATGAACATGACTTGGATATCGAAAGAGAATGCCAAAGCTGGGGTCAAATTGACAATATCAACATCAAGTCGCAGCCCTCTCTCGCAAAAGTCAACCTCGCACAAAAATATTAGAAGTGAAATGAGTAGTGACAACATGAAATCGGAACCCTGCAAAAGCTCCTGTTTGAAAACCATAGATAGAAAATACACGTGGAACGTGCCATAGGTAGGTGAAAATATACAAAATATTGTGTTCACCAGTACCTATTGCCAGTTTAGGTACAATAGAACAAATTTACACAGTGTGTGTCTTGGTGGGGTTCCCTCCAAGTTGCCAACCTAGAAAAAGGTCTACCAACGAGGAAGAGTTATTTTCTATCAAAATCTACTTCATTATATTCATAATAATTAAATATGTTCATAAAATTCTACTGAGCTTTCCTGAATGTATATTAGAGAAAAATAATGATTTTTCATAAACTCCTTTTCTGATTGGTTGAAATTTAAGTTGGTATCGAGACTCGAGGTGGCACTTGACATGTTAAGTTGTCAAATGTCACTTTACGTCATAGATTACCCATTACTGCCCATAGATAAAGGATGCGTTAGCGTTATTACTGCCATTAGCCTAACTTGTTATATGCTTACGCATGTTTGTTTTTTGTTTTTGTGTGCTTCAATATTATTCAGGACGGTGAAAAAATGACTAGGTGTTCCTACAAGAATTGTAAAAGTGATTCTAGGAAAAATAAAACTATAAAGTTTCGTCCCTTTCCCAAAATGAAAAGAAATCCATCAAAGTGTTTGCAATGGATAAAGCTGAGTGGAAACGAAAAGATAACGGTTGACACCATTAATAAAAATTCTTATATATGTAGCAAGCATTTCACTGGAAAATTTACTGCGGACTCGAATCCATTGCCTTTTGCCCCAGATACAACTGATAGCGAAGATGAAGACACAGAGCAAGGAAGAGCTTCAACGTCATCTTCAGAAACGGAGCACAGTCCCAGTCATTCAATATATGAAAAAAGCACCCAGACTTCTATGGAATTGAGCAACAATTTTTCATATACTTTCTTAGCCAGTGATGAGAAACGTTTTAAGTATTTCACTGGACTGAACATCCATCAATTTGAAGCCCTATTTAATTTTTTGGATCCCTCAGTGATGGATAAATTACAATATGTATATGGAAATGGAAGAAAATCTGTATCGCATAAAATCAGTCTATCCAATCATGACAGATTGTGTTTAACATTGGTACGACTTAGGCGAGGTTTCACATTAGATGAAATGGCACATTTGAGTGCTTTGAGTAAAACCCATGTGTCTAGGATATTTTACACATGGATTCAGTTTATGTATCACCAAATAGCGAGCATAAGAAGAGAGATGTTTCGAAGTGGCAGGAATCTCAAAAGCAAACCACTTTGCTTCAAAAATTTTGAAGGAAATTCTATACCAATAGTTATAGATGCTACGGAAATAATGACACAAATGCCTTCAAATTTTCAACATCAAGGCAATACATTCTCGAGTTATAAACATTCCAACACGGTTAAATTTCTGTTGGGAATCTGTCCATCTGGAACCATCATGTATGTGAGTGAAGGATTTGAGGGATCCATTTCAGATAAAGAATTATTTGAGAAAAGTGACATACGTGAATTTTTAGAAGAAAATGATACTGTTATGGCAGATCGTGGCTTTCTGATTCAAGATTTATGCAATGAAGAGAAGGTAAAATTGTATACACCACCAATGCTCATGAGGCGACCAAGATTGACTGCAGAAGAAGAGTTAGTAACTAAAAAAATTGCTAAAGCACGGATACATGTGGAGAGGGCTATAGGACGAATCAAATCATACAGAATCCTCTCAAAGAAGTGTCCCATACTATTGATTCCCATCATTTCAAATATTTTCAGTGTGATTGCATTTCTTGTGAATTTTGAAGAATGTTTAGTTAAATAAAAATATTTAATGTAGGTACTTTGTCCTTAAATTTCCTTAAAAATAGTTGAATTTATCGTGAAAAGTAACTTATATCATAAAATATGATCATTTCAACTCAATACTTCCAATTTCTTCATTGTCGTCATACAAATCTACTCAGAACCTAATGAATCTTTGATAAGGTCAAAAAGAAATAAGTGCTACTGAAGACAGTCATTTGCCTTTTCATGAACTTGTGAGGAAATACTAGATCTTTCAACAAATTGATGAACATGTGAATTAATTCCATGAGCTAGAAAAATGTTAAGTAAAACTAATTTTCACATGTGTTTTGGGTACGTATCCTTATGTACTAGCAGAACAATTCAGGAACTACGATTCCCGCGTAAGTATTTTAATCGGACACTCACGCGCTTTAGTTGACCACTTAAAAAAAGAAATAATGTACTTTTTTTCACAACGATCTATTTAAAATGCCTCCAATTATCACAACAATTCCTAATCACTAATTTATAATACATATAAACATATATACATATATATATAAGTATATATACACATATATAAATATTTGTTACGTGCTAACTGCCACGAAGCAGGAGTGTTTTCTATCTATATTAAAAGTGAAGAACGAACTTTCTGTCACTAAGACTTAAAACGAACTAACTTAGATAAACGCTCAACTATCTGGCTTTGGTATTTGTGTCATATTCCTACGTTCCCACGTTATTTGCGCCCTTAAGGTTGACAAGTGCCAGAACACTCGGAACGTAGGTCCATGTAAAATTTCCAAAGCTGACAGTTTTAGGGCCATAAATTGAATGTAATGTATACAATAGTCTAGACAAAAAAGATTCACTACCTATATGAGTTTATCAGTCATAGAAACGAAACAACATGCATTTATAAAAAAAAAATGGAAAAACTGAATTACTAGATCATTGATGTAATACTTCCTAAAATAAGTTGTTGAATTATATTCAGTTGCATTTTTTGATATCAAAATTGAAAAAAAAAATTAAAAATATGAAAAAAACTGAATAGATCATTGATATACTTCCCTAAATAAGTTGTTGAATTTTGCATTTTTCAACATCGAAATTTTAAAAACATCACAAATTAGGAAACGCATCTCGTGCAACTAACTTAATTTTGCAGGTCCTTGCTACATCCGAGTACAAAAGTGTTTCATTATCAACGGCTTGATACAAAAATTACATACACCTTATGGATATGGCAATGGATTAAAGTAAACACACTTTTAAAAAAATATATGTATACATGCATATATTTGAGTGAATAGATCTAAAATATTTATTCCCTTTTGATAACATCACAAATCATTAAATATAAATAGCAAATGTACACATCATATCAGCCTTTTGATGTATGTGTCGAAATTATCGCAAAATTCCAGTCTTATATAGATATAACAAAATCAACATTGAATATAATAAAAAAAAATAAAGTTATCATCATTACATCAATGTACACACAAAACTTACAAAATTAAAAACAAATTCATTTTGGAAATATGGTATGCCATATAAAACGTTGAATATTACGAAAATAACTAAAAATTGAGGAAAAAATCTGAAAATAACGGAGATTTTGAGTAAATGCTTCATAGAGAACAAGATGAATGATTTGGCCGGAAGTAAATCAAATTATCTCAAGTTTAACTGGAGGTAAATCTCTTACAACTCTCATCATAAATATTTCCGGAACATAAGTATTGCAATAAAATGTTTTGATGTTATTTTCTATTTCATTTGCAATATTTGGGTAATCCTTTCGATATAATGGAATGGTCATCATATTTGCAGGACACCAAATTATAAGCATGCACATATCTATTTCAAAAATCACGAGTGACATAATTATTTGATAAAGATATGGATGATTCTGTTTGATAAAAATTGTGTTATTTCTCTTCTCCAAAAAGAAGTTATTCAACTGAGGCTTTGTTAGGTGCTTATCAAAATCATAAATACTTTTACACTTCTCCAATACTTTCGGACATTTTATTTCTATAATGTGGTGGATTTTACTTTCTTCCATAATAACTCCATCTGGGCTTGTGGCAATATAGGGATATTTTGAATTAAACATGAGACCAGTTTCAGTCAGCACCTGATTCTTGCCAGAGATTTAATATAATTTTCTTCTTGCGATACCTTCATTTTTTTTCCCAGATGCCATAGCCACTGTTGTTACGGGTTTGGTTGCCCTCCATAAATTTTTTAGCAAAAAATTCTTTCTTGCGCTTTCGGTTTTTAATTGGGTAGATACAATTTTAGCATTCGAAGATGTAATAAAATAGGATCTCCATTTTAACCACTCCTCAGATCCCTGTGGGGATGTTCCAGGAATTTCAAATAATATTTTACCATCTGACAGATTTTTCATATGAGTCTCCATATTATTCATAAAATGCCCTGTTTTGATTTTAATTATCTCAAGTTCATCATCTAAATATTGAAAATCTTCATATTTCAAATAGAACAGTGACTCGAACATAGAATTATTTCCAACTGTTTGTAAATCAACCACAAAGCTACTCTCATTAAAATTTTTAATATAACCTTCAGGCCTTGGATCAAAATTAGCCCTAAATTCAGTCTTGTACCTCTTCATTGGATAAACAGCAGTTTTTATTGCTGATGGATTGCGTTTCTTTGATCCTAAGCCCCATTTACGTGGTTGACTTGTGGCAGATAATTTTGAGTATCCATATTTTTGGACAAACTCAGATATAAAAATCAGAAATGCTGTCACATGGCTGCATTTTCCTAAAGATGACTGTTTACACTCACAAATGCCTTTTATTACTGCTCCAGATGTTCTATTTAAGATAATCCTGACACTATACTGCAAGGTTTTCTGGAACGATGAAAGACACTTACACTTGCATAAATAACAATTATTATGTTCACTATCTTCAACATCACTAATATGCTCACTATTGACATATTGATGAGCTCTTCTAAATGGTTTCACTGTAGTAATAGACTGATCTTCTGTTTCCTCTGCTATCTCTGGGTCTTCATTTTCAACATTTTCACCCACAATGTATGTGTAAATATGACCTTTATTGAAATATTGTGGAATATCACGACTAGGAAACTTTCCCCATACTATATTATCGAGAGTTGATTCTTCAGTGATAGTGCTAGGGCCTTGTTTGGCATTATTTTTTATATCGTACCATTTACCTCTATCGACACCACTAAATATCTTCTCTTCATTTCCTGCCTTGGTAAATATTTACACTTACGTAGAACTCTTGAAAATTCATAAAATTTTGGTTACTTACTATTTTTGGGCTGAAAAAGACGAATCTAATATCAGAAAATCCGGGAAATCAACCATTTCCACATTTTCACCTTCGAAAAATTTCTAAGGAAATGTCAACATAGCGCCACCATAATGGATGTCGTTCAGTATTGCAGTAATGCCAACCTACAATAAGGAACTACGAAATAACTCTAATTTACATAAAATTTTCGTTTTACTCACTCGTGTTGGGCCGAAATTGACGAAATTGAGCCTGAAAAGAGTGAAAGCAGAAAAAACTATGGTATTTATCGATAATTCAACAGACTGCCCCGATTTACTTGAAATTTCGGATTATAGCTTATTTTGGCCTGAAAAAGCCGAATATGAAGTCAGATATTGTCGCTGGGTCATCTTTTTTTTTCAAAAACTTGAGCTGACCTGACTTTTTCTAACCTTACTAACCTAACCTCCGAGTTCATAAACATGAAATAAATGAATTTTATTATCTAAAACATTGTCTATTTCATGAATTCTATACTTTTATGAACTCGGAGGTTAGGTTAGTAAGGTTAGAAAAAGTCAGATCAGCTCAAGTTTTTGAAAAAAAAGATGACCCAGCGACAAAATCAGATTTTGTCGCTGGGTCATCTTTTTTTTTTTCAAAACCTTGAGCTGACCTGACTTTTTCTAACCTTACTAACCTAACCTCCGAGTTCATCAAAGTATAGAATTCATGAAATAGATGAATTTTATTATCAAAAACATTGTCTATTTCATGAATTCTATACTTTTATGAACTCGGAGGTTAGGTTAGTAAGGTTAGAAAAAGTCAGGTCAGCTCAAGTTTTTGAAAAAAAAAAGATGACCCAGCAACAAAATCTGACTTCATATTCGGCTTTTTCAGGCCAAAATAAGCTATAATCCGAAAAATTTCAAGTAAATCGGGGCAGTCTGTAGAATTATCGATAAATACCTTAGTTTTTTCTGCTTTCACTCTTTTCAGGCTCAATTTCGTCAATTTCGGCCCAAAATGAGTGAGTACAACGAAAATTTTATGTAAATTAGTTATTTCGTAGATCCTTATTGCAGGTTGGCATTACTGTAATACTGCACGACATCCATTATGGTGGCGCTATGTTGACATTTCCTTAGAAATTTTTCGAAAGTGAAAATGTGGAAATGGTTGATTTCCCGGATTTTCTGATATTAGATTCGTCTTTTTCAGCCCAAAAATAGTAAGTAACCAAAATTTTATGAATTTTCAAGAGTTCTACGTAAGTGTAAATAATTACCCCTGCCTTCACACAGTTCTCTATTCTGTAAATGAAAAATTTCATTTCAATACAGGTACTTATTTCTTGCATTAAGTAAAAATGGTTTTTTATCAATAGTGTATAATTAATGCATTTGAAACTATACCTTGTAATGAGTTCGGCTTTAGTTCCTACTTTTTTCAGTCCTCTGCATTCTAACCAGCCTTGTAACCTAAGAACAGGGTGTGTTGCTAATGGCACCTGATCTGGCAAGACGGCACCGGGAACATCTTCCGGACACAAAGAAGTCATTTTAGAACGCTACAAAAAAAAATTATAGTTGAAGATGAATGAAAACTATTTAGGCCTAACCATAGCTGTCTAAACAAATGAATAATTACAATAATACTGCAAAATTGGAGACGAACTGAATTCTTACCTTATTTGGCAATGAAGTGTTCTTCAATATAAAGGTAGCAAAGAAACAAGGTACGAAAAATAACTCTGGCAGGAGCAAACAATAATCACATCAAGCATCAAACATAGGATAACGACAAATGACGGAATGACATTTGACAACGAAATATGTAGTCATCTCGAGACCACAGAACCCTAAGATGTGTGCCGAGTTTTGGGACCAACTTGAATTTCAACCAATCAGAAATGGAGTTTATTATTTTCATTATTTTTCGATAACGATACAGTAGGGAGAGCTCGGAAGAATTTTATATACATATTTTATCAATGCAAAAAGAATGCAATAAAATTTGATCGAAAAAAACTTTTCCCCGTTGGTAGACTTTTTTTATGTTCTTAGGTTAGGAGGGAACTCCTCCATTTCAGGTATGGTTTAATACAAGAAAATAAGAATGACAATTATAATAATATACCTACTGACGTCGTTGTTCTGTAAATGAAAACATTCAAATATTGTTACTTTAAACTGTTATATATCATTCACTCATCTAATGAGTTTTCAGTTCAAACAACATAAACACCATATTTTGCTTCACTCAGATCAATACTGGAATATGCATCTGTAAATATTGCTTCAATGTCATTTTTCTGAAGGAAATCTATTTTTTACTGTTGTTTAGAAAATCTATTCAAGTGTAAAAGGGCAAACTATTAGTCTACCCCGATAAATTACTGTGTTCACCAAATTATATTTTCTTCGTATAGAAAATATATTCAATTTGTCAGTAACTTGTCCTATTCTGAATTTGCATACCAGAGAAGGCAAATGGGATAGTGTTTTTTCTGCCATTTATCTGTTACTATCTTCTCACATTTTGATGGTGATTTCATTTTGGTATTATTTTAATATGTAACATCTTGTCAGTTTTATCCTGTAATAATTTATATTATTTTAGCTATAAGTAGGTTTAGTTTGTAAGGTAACTATTGTTATGGTAATTTGTAAAGTTGGGCTTACCCATAGATAATAAATAAATTGTGCTTTATTACTTCTGTGTTGTATAAAATAAAGGAATAAACGTTGCTTACAAACATTGCTATTTGTAACGTCAGAAATTTCAATACTATTGGATTATTTCACAGCAAATTCATGTAAGATTAATTATTTATTGATTATTTACACTAAGTTGATCACAAATGCTGTAGATAATAAATACTAGATCGGCTATTTATACTGATTTTTGAAAGGCGTTCGATAGTATAAATCAAATCATCTTATTACCAAACTCAAAGCATTTGATTTTGGAGAACCAATCGTGAAATGGATCTTCAGCTACTTAACTTACTGATAATAATAATAATAAGTTTATTGTAATTGCCTTACATCTAGGCTTACAAATGGAAGGAGTTTAGCCAAGCTAATCTTCCACTCCTCCGGTATGAACAACTTAACACTGTAAAAAACAATCAAAAATTTAACAAATCTTTCCCTAGTAAGAAATAAGAAGCCTTAAGTTACGCATAAACACAACTCAACAATATTCAAAGAATATACTTATTTCAATATACTTATTCTAATCTAACAAAAACTTAACTAAAACTTAACCAAAACCAAAACTATCCTCTCTCAACCGATTATACAATTTTTTTTTAAACGAACTTATTGAGATATCAGCCTCAAACAGAGCCTTATACTTATTTAACGTATGAGGGGCCATATAATCAAAGCAACCCTCAAATTTGGATGTTCTATGCCGAGGAACGCTGTAATTACCAGCCTGGCGTATATTCACCTGATGAGCTGATCCACGCAATTCCAATCTATTGAAAAGATAGTCAGGAGTTTCACTGGCAATCAATCTGGCAAGAAAACCAGCCAGTAAATACTCTATGCGAATGTGATCTCTTCAAGTTTACTACGGTAGGGCGTGATATGACTTTTGTAGGGAATACAACAAATCGAAGACATGAATTCTGAACTTTGGCCAGATTTTATTTTTCTTTCTTTGTCAGCAAACCAAAGTACACCGGACAGCAGTAATCGAATAAAGGGTAGACCAGAGATCTAACAAGTCTGAACTTAGTTGCCTCATTCAATTCATATTTAAATCTCTGTAGTCCCTTCAACCTCATATAACTGGATTTCCTTATAGATGCAACGTGATGCCTAAATGACAACTCCTCGTCCATCCAAACCCCCAAATTTTTAGCACAAGTCTCCCATGCCAACCCTGCACCTCCCACTACCACATTGCAAGTCGAATCTTACCTCAACAGAAAGGATTTGTCTCCTATAAGGAGTGCTTTCGATTTGGAGGCGTTAAGCTTAAGGCCATTTCTAGAGCACCAAGCTGACAACTGTGCTAGTTCTTGATTCATAGTCTGAATTGTTGTTGCAAGATTGGAAGGTTTGCATGCTTGATAGACTTGGATATCATCAGCATACATGTGGATACGGCCGCTAGCAAAGACATTCAAAACATGCAACGAATACAAGGCGAAGAGCAGAGGGCCCAAAATGCTACCCTGGGGAACCCCACGAGGGACTGAGATAGACTTTGAATAACTACCATTGACCAGAACTACTTGTTTTCTTCCTCTCAAATAGCCATTGAACCATTCAAGAGCTGATGTATCAAGACCTAGCTTTCTCAACTTATATAACAAAATAGTATGATCAACCAAGTCAAACGCTTGACTTTGGTCCAACAGAACCAAAACAGTAACGAGACTGCTATCCATGGCACAACTGATGTCATTCACAACTTTTAACAGGGCTGTATTAGTCGAGTAACCAGGTCTAAAGCCAGACTGTATAGTTGGCAAAATTCTTTCACTAACTATGATAACAATATGTGACATATAGTAGTTATTAAAATACTTTTTAAAAGATTTTCTGAACTTTTTCTTGTACTTTCAGAAAATCTCTGATTCAGTGGATTATCAGTATAAACTTAAAAACCAAAATTTACAATCAATATAAGAAATGGAAGATATAGGGATTATTTTTGACATTAAATTAACTTTTATTCCTCAAATCAATCTGATTTTCAGAAAATCACTAAAATTGTTGTGATATGTACAAATAAAGTGATAATTTTTTAGAAACGTATATTCATTTATTGTAAAATGTGTAACCTCAGTAAAATACAAAAATAAGGGTAATTATTTAGTGTTGTCCAAAAACTCCCAATTTTGATCAAATTTCAGATTCTTACTTACTTTGGCCTCAAAAAGCCGAATATAAACTCAGATTTTGTCGCTTCTTCGCATTTTTTTTTGAAAATATTTAGCTAACCTCACTAACCTAACCTCCGAGTTCAAGGAAGTATCGAATTCATGGGTTAATGAATTTTAAATTGATAAAAATTTTATTTTTCAATATAAAATATATCTATTTCATGAATTTGTTACTTTCTTGAACTCGGAGGTTAGGTTAGAATGAGCCAGGTTAGCTTAATATTTTCAAAAAAAAAATGTGAAGAAGCGACCAGGCTTTTTCAGGCCAAAACAAGTGAGAATCCGAAATTTGATGAAAATTGGGAGTTTTTGGACAACACTGAATAATTACCAAAATCATGATCTTAAGACTAACATAACTCTAAATATAATAAATATCACTTGAGACTAGCGATAAATTGACACAAGCTTTCAAATATCAACAATAGATATTCATAAAGATTTTAAACTTGTGAAACATCACTTAATTCCTTATGCATTTCTTCACAAAAAAGTGGATCAAAGTGAATTCTCTCTTGAGCAATTTCCTGCGTTTTTGCTATATATTCGACAAATTCTGCCCAGCGTAATCCTGATAGTAGCATCCATCGAAGGGGATAACTGTAAATGAGGTCTATGTGGACTTTCACTCTTTTTTGGCTTCTGTAGCATTTCACTTTGATTATAGAATCATTTTTGTATGCAAACACATCGTGAATATAACTTTCGGTAAAGAATTTGTAGCCACGACTACTTTGTCTACAAGTCCATGATTTTGAAATAAAAAACTTCTCCGCACTGCCAAAACTGAATGCTTGGAAACGTGAAATGTCTTTACTCCACTCACCATAATCCATTGTACACATGTTGCTTGATAATGCTTGTTGCACGATAACATTCAAACTTCAAACATTCAATAAGTAAATGGTAAAATCATAACAAATGTTAAAGTCATTAATGTAAGTAAATGTCATTTTAATGACAGCGTCAGTTGTCATCATATTTACGCCATACCAGGATGGCCAACCTCATTGAGCAAAATGCAACGGTCGTGCTCTCTCTTTCAATTACTCTCTCGCACTAACGTTTGCGCATCTTTTAAAGGGGGCCACAAGTGACGCATGAAATATACCTGTTTCTCTCTCATACTAGCTCTGTTCAGATCTTTCATCTCTCTTCTACGTATTCTGGAAAGGTCCATTATCGATAATACAACAGACTGTCCCGATTTTCTTGAAATTTTGGATTATAGCTTATTTTGGCCTGAAAAAGCCGAATATGAAGTCACATTTTGTCGCCGGGTCATCTTTTCTTTTCAAAAACTTGAGCTGACCTGACTTTTTCTAATCTTACTAACCTAACCTCCGAGTTCATGAATGTATAGAATTCTTGAAATAGATTAATTTTATTATCAAAAGACAATATTTTTGATAATAAAATTCATCTATTTAATGAATTCTATACTTTTATGAACTTGGAGGTTAGGTTAGTGAGGTTAGGAAAAGTCAGGTCAGCTCAAGTTTTTGAAAAAAAAAGATTACCCAGCGACAAAATCTGAGTTCATATTCGGCTTTTTCAGTCCAAAATAAGCTATAATCCGAAATTTCAAGAAAATCGGGGCAGTCTGTTGTATTATCGATAATTACCGAAATTAAGGTACTAAAAGTATGAGTATGCTCGTCAGCCATTTTGGGTCCAGTTGTCACTTTCGGCTGCTTTCGGCCGTATGTTTATTTACATTCGAACTACACGTTTATGACATTTTATTAAACATTTAAGCGTCGCGAACTGTAAAAAAGTCCTCGTATTGCCATTTTGTTATAAAAATGCCGTGTTGTTCGGCATATAATTGTTCAAACCGAACAGAAAAGAAGTATCATCTGTATCGGTTTCCGAGTGATGAAAAACGGAAAGCCAAATGGGTTCAAAACATGAGACGAGAAAACTGGAAGCCAACCTTGTCATCTCGTTTATGTGAGGTAAATTGATTCAATTTTATAATATCTACGTTTATTCGATGTCAAGGTATCAATAACAAGGTTCAAACCCGCCGAACCTCACATAAAATAACCTCTAGTTAGTACTCCCAACATTATCTGCTGTGTGTTTAATGTAGATTTCATATTTGAATTCCAAGGGGTTCATTTTTGCAGTTCCTATGTAATATAATCATTCGAATAATTTATTCATCCAAAAATATTTTGAAATAATCATAAGTAATAATATTCACAATAATGCGACATTCATTTCTCATGAATAAAAAGGTATGAAAAATGTTTTGGAGTAAATGTCAATATGTTTATCGCAATCATCGTACAATAATTATTATTCACCTTCATTTGCATAATTTTTAATGTTTCTTATATCAACAAGGCCAGGTTGTAACAATTTTTTCAATGATTATCGTTTTTTATTTTAAAACAAAAAAATTATTTTAAAACAAAAAAATTATAAAACAAAAACGCAACGTTCGACATGTTGTACTTCTTATATTCAAAGATTCTGACCTTTATATATTACAACAACAAATACCTTTGATTTATTTTCATCCCCCAGATTTTCAGTCGAATAATTATTGACATTTCTGCTCGACATAATTTCAGCCAAAATTGATCGATGCTGTAATTCAAAAGATACAGACTGCTTACAGAATAAGCATTCAAGCAATAATTAAAAATATATTATAAAACCAATTTCAAATGTTTTCTTTTTTTGATAATCAGATTTCAATGACAGTTCCAGTGGAATACTATGCTGACAAGCGTTGCACGATACTTGACAATACTGATGCGAAAACCAAAGCGAACACTGACTCGAATTGAACAAAGCCTTTCCGAGGACTTTTTTACCGTTTGCGACACTTAAATGTTTAATAAAATGCCATTACCATGCAATTAAAGTGCAGCTCGAATGTACGTAAACATACGGCCGAAAGTGACACCTGGACCCAAAATGGCTGACGAGCATACCTATACTTTGAGTACTCTACCGAAATAAGTACCTACCTTGTTACTACATACAAAACAGTAATGTCAGTACATTATAATGGAATTTGCTTCAACAGTGGATGAAACTGAAGAAGTTTAATTTTTTCTGCTTTCAGGCTCAATTTCGTCAATTTCAGCCCAAAATGAGTTAGTACAACGAAAATTTTATGTAAATTAGAGTTATTTCGTAGATCCTTATTTTAGGTTGGTATTACTGCTATACTGCACGACATCCATTATGGTGGCGCTATGTTGACATTTCCTTAGAAATTTTTTTTCGAAGGTGAAAATGTGGAAATAGTTGATTTCCCGGATTTTCTGAAATCAGATTCGTCTTTTTCAGCCCAATATTCGTAAGTAACCAAAATTTTTTGAATTTTTAAAAGTGTGCCGTTTAAGTAAAGAATCACCTGGTAATTATTTACCTAAACGGCACACTTGTAAAAATTCAAAAAATTTTGGTAACTTACTAATATTGGGCTGAAAAAGACGAATCTGATTTCAGAAAATCCGGGAAATCAATTATTTCCACATTTTCACCTTCGAAAAATTTCTAAGGAAATGTCAACATAGCGCCACCATAATGGATGTCGTGCAGTATTGCAGTAATACCAACCTAAAACAAGGATCTACGAAATAACTCTAATTTACATAAAATTTTCGCTGTACTCACTCATTCAGGGCCGAAATTGACGAAATTGAGCCTGAAAAGAGTGAAAGCTGAAAAAACGAAACTTTTTCAGTTTCATCCACGGTTGAAGCAAATTCCATTATCATTACTGTTTTGTATATAGTAACAAGGTACTTATTTCGGTAATTATAGATAATAAAACAGACTGCCCCGATTTTCTTGAAATTTCGGATTATAGCTTATTTTGGCCTGAAAAAGCCGAATATGAACTCAGATTTTGTCGCTGGGTCATCTTTTTTTTCAAAAACTTGAGCTGACCTGACTTTTTCTAACCTCACTAACCTAACCTCCGAGTTAATAAAAGTATAGAATTCATGAAATAGATGCATATTATTATCAAAAACATTGTCCTTTTGATAATAAAATTCATCTATTTCAAGAATTCTATACTTTTATGAACTCGGAGGTTAGGTTAGTAAGGTTAGAAAAAGTCAGGTCAGTTCAAGTTTTTGAAGAGAAAAGATGACCCGGCGACAAAATGTGACTTCATATTCGGCTTTTTCATGCCAAAATAAGCTATAATCCGAAATTTCAAGAAAATCGGGGCAGTCTGTTGTATTATAGATAATTACCGAAATAAGTACCTTGTTACTATATACAAAACAGTTATGTCAGTACATTATAATGGAATTTGCTTCAACAGTGGATGAAACTGAAGAAGTTTAGTTTTTTCTGCTTTCAGGCTGAATTTCGTCAATTTCAGCCCAAAATGAGTGAGTACAACGACAATTTTATGTAAATTAACTAAATTAATTAAAGTATCTACTTCTCTTGCTGAGAAGTTACTTGCCTTACTGTTTTTTTTCTCCATTATTATAACGGGACAGCAGTAAATTATAAATAAAATATCAACAATCTTGATAACTTCGAATTCCAAAAACAAAATAAAAAAACTATTTTATAGGTTAAGTTCTGCATATACTCTTCTTTTCGTTGTTTTGACAATGGCACAGTGGACCTACCTACCGTAGTACGGGTTCAAGTAAACTTATTATTGTACAACGCTCGGGATTCTGAACGGCGTTTAACAGTGAACTGCAGTTCAAGGGAACTGACGTTGAACTATTCATTGTACAACCGCCCCTTAAGGAAAAGGAAACACACGTGTTTCATTCCTCCCTGAAGTATGTGTCAGGGAGGCGGGCAGCTTGAGTTTGGGATTAACTCCTTCAGCCAGATCAGAGGATACACTTGTATGTACAAGTGCATTAAGGATAGGTGAGACGGGATATTTATGGAACATAGGAAGTGTGGGTAGGGTTCAGAGGATTAATACTGGCCCAGCATTCGCCTTATAAGTTTGCAAGCAGTGACTTACATTACCATGAGGAAACCTCTGAAAAAAACTCATGGCAGACCAGTCGGCCCCGGGGTTTGAACCCGAGACCTCCCAAATACTAGCCAGCGTACCTAACGTACTCAACTAACTAGCTTGGTTCCACCGGCCCTTACACTCTATATCGTTTTTATACTCAGCAACTAGAGAAATCAACGTCGTTTCGTCAAATGCACTAAAATTTGGAGTACGCTTGTTTTCTTTATCTGCCATCTTTTCACTTCAAAGAGAACACACAAAATTGACAAAATGATATTTTTCGTAATCCCATACTGTTATTTTGATTTAACGGTATTCAGATGACAATTGAAAAGTCAGTGTTAACGGCCGCCGGCCGTTATAATTTTATAACGGCCGGCGGCCGTTAAGAAATCACTTGTTCAAATATTTATTTTAAAACATCATTCTGCTTAAAATAACAACATTGAAATCATGGTCCACAGCGAGTTGGGAGAATAAACCTCTGATTTTCATTTCGCATAGGCTAATAATACATCTTCATTAAACACCTTTACGTTCTTGCTTTCACGCCACATTCCAAAATTTTCATATTCTTTTTGATATCGCTCTTGAGTTATTTTCGGCAGTTCAACACTCGCTGCACTGCACATGATTCTCCCAATATTTCTAAAGGAATGTGATTTTGTTCCTCAATTTTATTTAGAATTGCGATGTACGGGTTTTTTTCTTTCTTCGGAATCAAAATATAATCTTTCAACGGGATTACGAAAAGTCTTTAACCTCATCCGTTATTTGCTACATATCGGCCTTGTTGCGTTAATAGGGAATTATTGAACACCGTCCTTTAAGGTAATACCTTAATAAAGTTAAGCCTTATTTAAATAAAGCAAAACCTTAAATGTCAGGGTAGAAATTGAGTTATTGAAACTCACTCCTTGAATGAATTGACAGTTCTTAGGACAGCGATAGTTTCATTTCTAACCTAAAAAAAATTCTACTTTTACTTGTGTCTTGTCTTTTGTTGTTAAAAAAAAGTTCAAATTTCAGTGATATTTAATTGTAATTTTGATAGCGGTTTAGAACAGTATGGAAAATATTTTGGAAGCCGTAATTTTAGAAGGTGGGGCCGGTGTTGCTTGAGAAGGCCTTGCCAGTCGAAATTTGAATGTTATTTGGCCTTATCACCTCCCATCCTTCGGGATTTGATAGGGGATTTTGTCCTAAAAACTCTCTTAATAGGGCCAAATCATCATTATAAGTAAACCTTAATCTGTTTCTTTATTATGCTGCATTCTTGACCAAGGCTTCGTATTGGCCCACTCATATTTCATAATTCAAACTTGAACATTTATTTTAAAAAAAACAGACAATTGCAGCAGTAAACCGATCCAAAACAAAATTCAAACCGAAAATACAGATGGATTACTTGAGTTGAGAAACATTTTTTGGGAGGTTACTAGGTTAGGTTTGGTGAATTAGGGAAATAAGGAAACCTTAAATATTTACGGTATCTAGTCGTAAATAAGGGAAAGCAGTATTTTATTATGGTTCCCTTATTAAATTTTTTCTAGTGCGCATGAGTACCCCTTATTTTCGGAACGACTATAATAAGGCATTTACCTTATAGCGTTTCCAATAATTCCCTAATAACTATAACGCCAAGCACGATTTTGATTAACGATTTCACAGTATACAAAAACTGTGACGATTTTTCAAGTTAGTACCAACAATATTGATAAAATGCTCGAATGTTACTAGAGATTCGGATAACCAACATAAAAATTTTAATTTGACTGTGGTTCAACTGATCACAACACGAACATCTTTCGTACTGCTATTTCTAGCTTACTGTTAGTCAAGTTTGTATACAATTTCTGCCGAAAAATAAACGACTACTTTGTTTCCCGCAAAAAAATGACATAGGGTGACTGTGCCGGTAGTCGACCAGTTAGGAGGATATCTGCATTTAAACATATCATAATTTGTTGTAAATTTTAAGTTGAGAAGCAAAGTTTTTGTCTCACTTTTACTCATAGGTTTTTATTTCGACAGATGTAATGATTTAGGTTGTACTTGTCCCTGACAAAATAAAATATAATGTGAAAATCGTCGTGTTTCCCCAGTAGTCGGCCATGAAAATCCTATTATCGACCATGGATGTTCCAGTAGTCGACCATAAGGATCATTACATACATTACCTAACAGTTAGGTATCTAGGCATTATTAAAATTTAAAAAACGTAATAAGTTTTTGTAAAAAAAATAAATACTTACTATTTAGGTACCTAACTAATATGTTTTATTAAAAATAAAAAAATATAAAATAACAAAAACAAAAGTGATTCTTCACAAATAAAACAAAATTAAAATATACCCAGGTATACAAAAAATAATAAATATAATGTAATAGGTAATAATGGCAAACAGTCTATCTAGGCGGGTATTATAAGTTAACAAAATTGACATACAAAATCTTTATCAACGATATCTTCATATTGTTGCCCACGGAAATCAGTGCATTTCAAGTGGAACCATCTGCTACAAGTATCACAACCTACATTTTTCAAATCATTATCCTCAGTGTCACTTTCCAACTCAAGATCACAGTCATTACATTTTTCTTTGGTATTTTTCAATAAATTACTGTCTACTATTCTATCAGTCTTTTTAATACTTTTGGCGTCATTAACCTTAACTTTTTTATTCCCATTACATATTCTGTTTTCACTTGTCCGTTTTAATCGTAATATTTTCCTCTCTTCTTTTTAAGCTTGTTCGTTTTGTTTCTTTTCTTCCTATTTTCTTAAGTAGTCTCTAAAAGTATCTGAAGAAATAGCAACAGGTGTTTTTTGAATATTCTTATTTTTCTTAGTTTTTTCTAATGGTTTAGGTCAAAACAAATGATCTTTGAATAAATCATTCCTCTGTAGACAAATGTTTTGCAAAACTTTTATATTTCCTTTGTTATTTTCATGCGAAGTTATTTTATCACTCTCGTGAATCATATTATTTTCATTCTCCTTTACATTTTCATTTTCTTTCGCGTCATTTCCTTGTATTTCGTTATGTTCTAGTGGGTCGTTACTCATTTCATCACTTTCTGCTTTCAGTATGGCACTCTCATTGTTGTTTTCAGTTATTTTATGTTTTGTTTTACCATTTTCAAAATTTACTTGAAATACTAATATATCATCAATTTTTCAATCCTCATTCTGTTCAGCAGCCTTATCTTCTGCATTGTTTTCTTCGTTGTTCTGATTCTCTTCTGGTGCGTTTTCTATGGAATTTTCACTAGATACAAGTATTGAATGGGTTTTGATTCGGTTTTCAAAATCATCATAATTTTTTGCCATCATCTCTGCTGTGTTATTGGTTTCAGTTTCACTTTGTATGTTTGCTTCCTCTCTATCTTCTTGAAATTCCCATGCCATGTCATTCGCCAATACTAAATTGTCTGCTTCTTCAAAAGCATTGTCATTATCTTGGATTAATTTCAACTCTCCACTCTCAAGTACTTCATAATTTTGTGAAATAGTTGAAGTTACGTCTAGCGCCGTTTTCTCTGTCATATTCTTAATTTCGACAATAATATCTGGAATATTGGCTATTCCTCTAAGAGACAGATTATCTTGAAGTTGGGTTAACACATCTTCAGTAATTCTTAATTGTTCTCTTGTGATACTGAGATTTGGATTTATTGAGGCTCCATTTATATTTTCTAACCGGTTTTGAATCCATTTACTGTAGTCTACTAAGTCCGGGTTAAATGGAAAAAGCCCACATATTCGAAATCCTTTTTGTATGGTTGCTGGTAAAGACATATTAGTGCGATCAAAAACTTCTTTCAAAAGTGAGCTGAAGGTAGTTTTGCTTAAAACGGTATTTACATTCTCAGGTTTTGACTGCTATATTCTTACTGTGTTTTTCCACTCAGTCTTGAGCGGTTTAAATACACTCACATCTACAGGTTGCAGGATATGAGTAGTATTTGGCGGGAGGGGAAAAAGTATTATTTTGTTCTTACTGCAGAATTCGCTTAATTCGAAGGTTAAATGCGACTTGTGGCCATCGATAAGTAGCAATACGTGCCGGTAAATTTTTTCTTCATTTAACCATTTATTCAGACCATTTGCTATATATTCATAGAATATATCTCCCCGCATCCATCCACTCTCCGATTTACCTAGAAACCATCCACTTGGCATACTATCAACAACTGCTTTAGGTGGTCGTGTATAAGGAAAAACCACCATAGGATACACTGTTTTTCCCTCTGCATTAAAAACAAGCAACACCATTATGGTTTCTTTTTCATTTCCTTTTTTATGAACATAAAGGTTTTTCCATCCCTTCGGTACAATAACCTTCCCAGTCTTTGGGCACATTGAAAAGGATGTTTCATCGCCATTTAGAATTCTTGCGGGATCATCCAAAATGTCAGCCGAGTCGTTTTCAACTAAGAAAGTTTTCAAATCTTCGAACCATTTTCGAATATATTGTTCTGTTATTAAACTTCTAGCGGGCGTTAAAGCTTCCGGCCCCGAAAAGAGAGCTCCTTGTGTCTTTTTAAAAAATATCTATACCATTTTTCACCCGGTCTTCTATTTTTGAATGGTGTTGCTCGTTGCTGTTTGAGAATAATAGTCTGCACAGTATCTATTAAGTCCACCTTTTTTGTGGAAAATCACTTTTAGCTAGTTCACATAACCACTGGACCAGCTGAGTTTCTTCATCTACAGTAAGTGCTGTACTAGGGCCCATCTTGCGAGGACCTCCCCTTATTCTGCCTCTAATCCTATCTAGTATGGTGGACTTTGAAACACCAAATCTTCTGGCTGCTTCCATGACAGAAATTTTTTCTTCTCTAATTGCCTTGAGTGCATCAGATAACGAATTTTCTGAATATTGATGTATTGGTATTCGGCACTGGGGCATTTTCACTCAGTACAACACAATTTAATTAATCAGTTTTGAAAAACCATTTATGTGGTCGAGCATTAGGTCAGTACTCGACCAGCAACATTATATGTGGTCGACTACTGGATTTTATTATTGATATGGCATTTTTGAATATATGAAAGCATCACACATGCCGTACTCTATATAGAATGATAAATAGAGGCTAAAATTGCGAATCGGATAAAAAGCCTGTAGTCGTCCGGGTGGTCGACTATAAGATTTTATATTTTTTGGTATGCCAGTGGTCTACCACCATAAAATAATACTTCAGAAAAGGAATTGTTGGATTTTATAGCTTTGGTTTTTACAATAAATTTATAAGTAATGTCACGAAATCTTAAGATATTGCATAATCTTTTAGGATATATAATTATTATCTAATCTGGTAGTGGACATTTGAAGACAAAACTGAGATTTTACTTACCTAATCTCGTCCACAAAGACACCACTTTCATCAACCACGCTATGCAAATAATATTTTTAGGTTATGTTCGGCGTTTTTACTTAGAAGGCGGGAAAGGCAATGCCGAAAGTTTGGTTATTTACGGAAAGGTTAGTCTATTTACCTATAGTTTATAATATAGTGGTCGACTATTGGACATGGTCGAAAACAGGCACAGTCACCCTACCTATGAAACTATCAACATTACAATAGCGTCCTCTGTATGGAAGAATCTGGAAATATATGCAAGGTGCGTTCAAGCACGGTTCCCGGCGTACGTTCGGCGCACATCTGTTGGAAACTTTTAAAACATACGAAAAATGCATCATTGTCTTTTAAAAGCACATCAATACAACATATTTTGTTTCTGTTGTAGAAACTTCACAAAAATACATTGTGTGTACATCAGGTTAGAATGTTAAACAAAATATAACGTTTCCACATGCTCTGTATATCACAGGTATATTACAAACAAATGTTAAATAATGACATACATGTGACATTCCATGTACTGCAGTTACTTGCAAGTGATATCAAAGCTGCATTACAAATGAATGTTTCTTTGTTATGAAAATAGAACATCGCAAAACTGTCCAGTTATGTTATGTGCTTGCTGGGTAGCATGTGTATAGATATATACAATTTTCACAAAATGTGGCATTTTGTATGCATATTTTAATAATAAAGCTGAATTCTGATTTTCAATTTCTTGTTACTAATTATCACCTTTTTCCACTGAATAATGGTCTTTTTAGGTCCACATTTATTAAGTTTCCTATTCAACAGTTCCCATCGTTGATCCTTATAAATGGTATCTTCCCTACAACTTTCAAATTGTATTGATCTATTATTACCATCCTCAAGAAAACATAAAAATTCTTCCAATTTACTGTAATTTTTCGCCTATCTTTAAGAAAAAAAAAATGTTTCTCAAAATTTATATTTACCGAATAATTAACAAATATTGGCCCTCTAATTTAACATTGGAAAATTCTTAAAATATTAGGTACATAATGAAAATTTATTCTGAACAGATATTTTTTCTTTAATCTATTTTATGAGCTTTGAAGTGCGTCTGCAATTTGCTGACATGCTGTTTCAATGGCTTTAGCAATGTTATTTAAAGCATCAGCGATTCCATTAAGAGCAATTTTATTTTGTATTTAGACTTACAAAAAGCATTTGACACTGTCAATATTGAACTAATGTTGGCAAAATTGGAAAAAATGGGGTTCCGAGGTACATGCCACGATTTATTAAGGACATACTCTACTGGTAGAAAACAGTGCACACAAGTAAATGGTACAGTAAGTGTTGAAGCCAATGTTAGTGTCAGAATAGCCCAGGGATCGGTTCTTGGCCCTTCAGAGTACCTGTTATATGTGCATAATTCAAAGTACGCAGGGCTTTCAGCAAAATATGTTATGTTCTGTGATGACAGTATTCATATATTCTGGACCAAATATGGAAGAACTTGAGCAAGTGGTGAATAGTGATCTTGAAAGATACTTTAACTGGCTGTGTTATAATAAACTTAGTATCAATGTTGAAAAAACAGTATACATGATAATAAATCAAAGTAATATAAAAACAATGAATCCAGTGATAAAATTGAATAATAAAGTGCTAAAAAGGGTAAACGAATACAAATATTTAGGTTTGATAATCACTGAAAAACTATCATGGCCTTTACACATTGAAAATGTGATAAATAAAATAGCTCCAATTCTGGGCGCAATAAAAAGGTGCAATCATATGTTAAATGATAAAAGTAGACACTTTCCATACAATAGTTTCATAGAACCTCACATAAGGTATTTATAAGTGTGTTATGGAAATGCGAATGCTTGTTCATTACAGAAATTACAAAGACTGCAAAACAAGTCAATAAAAACTATATTTGCTATAAATCACTATACACCCAGTGAAAACTTATACAAACAATATCCGTTTTTGAAAATTGAAGATTTAAAGACTTTGGAGCAGGCTAAATTAATATACAAAATCAAAAATAAACTAATAAAAACTAACGTTGTTACAACTAAATAAGGACATTCATAACCATAACTTGAGAACCAGAAATAACTTGAGATCTAGATATTTAAGGACAAAAAAGCACAGGACTCTACTATATTCAGATGTATCCAAACTCATAACAGGCTGCCTGAAACATTCTTTGTTGGTGAAGAAGTTGAGTCATAACCTTAAAAGATATATTAAAAACATAGACTCAATCCTTAATATTATTTTATTATATTGTTACATGGAAATTTTCTTATGATTTTGTTATGTTTTATATAAATTTATTCTAGGGCCTCGGTGCCAGTATTTATTGTATACTGATTAGGGTCTGAAATAAAACTATTAAAAAAATAAAAAAAAACTTTGTGTATCCGACTCCCATTCTGAGTCCTTTATTTTACCATCAGGCTCAGTTTTGCTTTTTTCGCTAAGAAATCCTAGTTCATTTGTTTTTATACCTGTCACTGCAACTACTCCTGTTAATTCCAGAACAACCTTTTCATTTTGTTTGAGGTTCTCGTTATTTCTGGCTTTACGTCTGATGGAACTTCGCCATTCTGTGGTCTAAAAATCAATAAATTATTAAATAACCTATAATCTGTGCATTTTAACTTCGGTTACTAAATTTACTATGCAGATCTGTATACAAAAAATTAGAAAAGGGCACATAAAAGAAGATACCATTTTTTTTTGAACACATACGGGTATATCAATACCTAGGTGTTCGTTTCCTACACAATATTTTTTGTTAGATATATGTACGTTAGGTTAAGCTTCACTGTAAACTTTTATTTGTGAATGAATAAATAAATAAATATCCGAAACATTTTACAAATCCACCAATACACTTTATAGCAACTAACTAAAAACATAGGCACCTTTTTCCATTGTTTAGTGGTCTTTACTGCCCCACTACCACAACTATTTAATTTTTTCGTCAGCTCTTCCCATAAAGTATTTATTTCTTCACTGTTCTCTGAAGTCATTTTTCTGAATCGAAAAGACTGATGATTTTGTAGGAACATAGTATATACTTCGTACTGTTTTTCCGATGTACGAGGACCCCTGCACTTTTTCTCGAAGGGCATAATTGTAAATCAATGATACTACTACCTTTAAAAACTAAAAAATAAAAAATTAGGTCAAATCTATAATTTATCCAAAAAAAATATGCTTCATAATTGCTCAAAAAACATCAGTTTCAGGAGATCGCCGATGTGCTGCTGTCAGAAATTCCTTACAAAAATCAAATCATATATAATAATACTAATATCAAATATTAGTATAGCTAGAGTACTCAAAGTATAGGTATGCTCGTCAGCCATTTTGGGTCCAGGTGTCACTTTCGGCCGTATGTTTACGTACATGCGAGCTGCACTTTAATTGCATGGTAATGGCATTTTATTAAACATTTAAGTGTCGCAAACGGTAAAAAAGTCCTCGGAAAGGCTTTGTTCAATTCGAGTCAGTGTTCGCTTTGGTTTTCGCATCAGTATTGTCAAGTATCGTGCAACGCTTGTCAGCATAGTATTCCACTGGAACTGTCATTGAAATCTGATTATCAAAAAAAGAAAACATTTGAAATTGGTTTTATAATATATTTTTAATTATTGCTTGAATGCTTATTCTGTAAGCAGTCTGTATCTTTTGAATTACAGCATCGATCAATTTTGGCTGAAATTATGTCGAGCAGAAATGTCAATAATTATTCGACTGAAAATCTGGGGGATGAAAATAAATCAAAGGTATTTGTTGTTGTAATATATAAATGTCAGAATCTTTGAATATAAGAAGTACAACATGTCGAACGTTGCGTTTTTGTTTTATAATTTAATAACATTAAACACACAGCAGATAATGTTGGGAGTACTAACTAGAGGTTATTTTATGTGAGGTTCGGCGGGTTTGAACCTTGTTATTGATACCTTGACATCGAATAAACGTACATATTATAAAATTGAATCAATTTACCTCACATAAACGAGATGACAATGTTGGCTTCCAGTTTTCTCGTCTCATGTTTTGAACCCATTTGGCTTTCCGTTTTTCATCACTCGGAAACCGATACAGATGATACTTCTTTTCTGTTCGGTTTGAACAATTATATGCCGAACAACACGGCATTTTTATAACAAAATGGCAATACGAGGACTTTTTTACAGTTCGCGACGCTTAAATGTTTAATAAAATGTCATAAACGTGTAGTTCGAATGTAAATAAACATACGGCCGAAAGCAGCCGAAAGTGACAACTGGACCCAAAATGGCTGACGAGCATACTCATACTTTTAGTACCTTAGTATAAGCAGTTATAAGTTAGCACCCCATGTTGGGTAATCAAAAAAAAAAGTATACCATTCGATTGCTAATTAAATTCTGGATTGATTGGTATACTTTATAGGATTGCTAAGCTTCTATATTTAATTGAATAAATAAAAACGTGATGGGGTGCTGGGAAATATGAAAATTGGCTATATCTTCATTCAAAATGACGTTGTCGTGACTGTTGAGTGCTCATCTGATAGAATTTTTCATTAGCAATCAGCACCCGTTCTTAGAATTGTGCTATAATCATTATCTAATCGAATTAAAAATTAATATAAAATCGAGTGCATGAATTAACGGGCATGCGCATGCGCACCGGTGACCCGGCCCCAGCACCCCGCGGGGCGCGCGGTCCGCGCACGCAGATGCAAGTGCATTCAATTGTAATCATGCATAGGTAACTCTTTATGAACCAGCTTGTCCCCTAAGAGAAGCTTGCGACTACACTCGCGAGAGGCCTCGTGTAAATCACCTTAAAAGGTTTGAACGGTTTGTCAGATGATATAAAGAAAAATTCCTATATTCCTTAGTTTTTCGTCACTCATTTGATATCTGCTCCACTGATCATTATTATCAAAGTTTAAATAATAATATATATTTGTAACCTATGATATTGTTATTGAAAATTGAGTAAGTCAACATTATTGTAAATTTTAATTTTTATATATTCAAGATATAAGAGTTACTAATATAAATATATTTTCTCATTATCTCAACATAAAACATGGACTTTAATTTGGATTTGTATTTTAACTTAGCCTATCTGTTTATTATCATGAATTTTGTTTTTGATTTTAGCTGATGACCAAGAGATGCCTTCTGAAGCAAGTGAAACAGCAGAATTCATTTTGTTTATGAACAAATGTTTTGACAGTGTTAGCTGGAGCAAAAATGTCTTCTTCTGAAGATGACTCCAAGATTGATCTATTAGATAATGCTGCATCAGTAAAGAAAAAATTATAATATATATATATATATAATAAGTTTAGAAAATATTTATAAATACACTTACAAATCGTCTAGTCTTGTATTAAAAATTCCGAAAGTTCGATGATGTCTCAGCTGTCAGTACACGTCCTGCATCATGCATCCTAAGGCCATCGATTACAATTGAATGCACTTGCATCTGCGTGCGCGGACCGTGCGCCCCGCGGGGTGCTGGGGCCGGTCACCGGTGCGCATGCGCATGCCCGTAATTCATGCACTCGATTTTAATAATTTTTAATTCGATTAATAATGATTATAGCACAATTCTAAGAACGGGTGCTGATTGCTAATGAAAAATTCTATCAGATGAGCACTCAACAGTCACGACAACGTCATTTTGAATGAAGATATAGCCAATTTTCATATTTCCCAGCACCCCATCACGTTTTTATTTATTCAATTAAATATAGAAGCTTAGCAATCCTATAAAGTATACCAATCAATCCAGAATTTAATTAGCAATCGAATTGTATACTTTTTTTTTTGATTACCCAACATGGGGTGCTAACTTATAACTGCCCTTAGAGCAGCCAAAAAGTTACGTCAACTAATTTGGAGGTTATGTTTAACGGGACATTTCAACTAATCTTAACGATACTTTTTAACATTTTAGTTGTTACAAATTTTTAGCAATGTGCAGATAATAGTATTGTTACGAATTCGGGTTCGCTAGGGTGATTTCAAATAACTAAATTTAATTAATAAACAAATAAGTATGTATTTACACAACAATAACCAAACTTTTTAAATAACTGTCACTACTTCAAAACACAGGCTTCGCTCTTCTTTTAACACGGTAGTTCACTGTAGACTGGGAGCTTTCCAACAAGGAAGCACCGTGTCACTCTGTGTCATACTACATACAGTGGCTTTAACTACAGTGACTCTAACAAGACAGTGACGACAATTGGGCCTAAGCCACGCCTACCCGCCATTTCCTTGCTAAATTTGAATTAATTTATGAAGAGAATTGAAAATATAGCAAATTAACGAATGAGTTTGATGATTTATTCTGTTATTTCAAATATATTTTGAATATATGTATTATGTTCATTTGTGGTGAAGTGTCTTTTCGCTTTATCTCACAAAAATATTCATATGAACTTCGATTTCATTTTTCAAGTTCGCACAATCGTAAAGTAATAGATATAAATGAATGATTTAATTTGTCCTAAAATAAAGAAAGTACACCAAATTTTAAAACTTATATTTACATATAGAATACATACATTTACTTACCTATTTACTAAAAAATTATAAAGAATATAATTGTACAAGTAGGTACATAGGTACTTCATGACAATTCATTGTAAATGACCATAGATATAAATGAATGATTTAATTTGTCATAAAATAAAGGAAGTAGGTACACCAAATTGTCAAACTTATATTTATATATAGAATACATACATTTACATACCTATTTACAAAAAATCATAAAGAATGTAATTGTACAAGTAGGTACATAGTCCATGACAATTCATTGTAAATGACCAAAGATATGAATGAATGATTTAATTTGTCATAAAATAAAGAAAATACATCAAATTTTCAAACTTATATTTACATATAGAATACATTTACATACCTATTTACAAAAAATTATGAAGAATATAATTGTACAAGTAGGTACATACTTCATGATAATTCATTTTAAATGAGCAGCTACTGATTTGCTGCTAAATCTTTTAGATTCAGATTTTTTTTTTTTTGAACTTATTTTCAATCGAAATGAAATAAACCTTTTCATGATTTTATTTTTCAAATCGTGGCAATTTGGAATATCTAATTCCAACTTTGCCATTTCGTTGAAATAAAATTCTTTCAGATTTATATTCTGTTTAGAAATATGACTAAAATACTTTCTAAATATGTTTTCCATATCTAGAAAGAAATAGAATGTTACTTCTGACACAAAAAATAAAGAAGCGTCTTTAAAACGCTTTATTAGGCTAAACTTCGTAAATCCCCTGTGTATAGGTGTTTTTGAGCCTACAGCATTCAAACATTTTGAACATGTCTTAGATGTGTTTTGTATACTTTTTAGTATATAACCACAAATATTATACAGAGAATTTAGTTCACTAAAGGACAGATTAAATGCATAATCATCTACACCAACAGGTAATTCCACAGCCTCATATTGATAGGGTTCTTTTACATCCAATACGTCTATAAAACCGCTCAAAAATTCCCTATCATCATCGCTATAACTACTTGAGGATGCACTTTTCAAATATTGTGAAACACATATTATTTTTAAATTGTTTTTCACCTGTACAGCATTGGGAATTACCTGCTTACTCCTCAAAACGCAGAAGAGATTTTCAAGACAATCTTGGGAAAATCTACTAGCCAAAATAAATTCGAATCCCATTTCATTCAACAGTAACGTATGTAGTTTAAGCATTGACTCTGTCGAAATGAGAACTCCGGACTGACACGGTTTCCATACCTTCTTTACGCCAACTTTCATTGAAGAGAAAAGCTCCATAATTTCTTTGAGGAATGTTATGGCCTCTTCGTATTTGGTAATATCAAATTTACCAAGTGCGCAAGTTGGATGCCTAGAGGTCATCAAATAGAACCATTTCTCTACTTGATCCAAAAATAATGCTGTGGTTAAATACTCTGGCTTAACCAGTTCTTCAGCTAAAAATTTTAGTGCACTACTAACTGAGTGACTTATAACATTTGTGGAAGTGCTTACCTTCATTTTGGCAAAATGAGAAGGAAGAAGATCTTCTTCCGTTAATTTTGGGGCCAATTTAAAAAGATTTTTTTCTTGGTGTCTGACCAGGTCATGTATGTGACTAGATGATACAGTATTTGTATGCAGATTATACTTTTCAACAAAGAACTGTGGCAGCTCAATTACTTTGTTGACCATTAACATAGACTTGATATTTTTGAACAGATGAGGTACATCTGCAAAAATAAACACATTCTTATCTGGGTTAATGGGGTGAGTAATGCTACATTTAACTGGAGAATGTTTACTTGCCCCCACTCCCCATGATCTCCACAGTGCCTGATTTGAAGGACCCATATCTGATGTGATGCTCACAATTTTCAAGTTTATCTCTTCGCACTTTTTGAAAATATCTTCTATAATGCCACCAAATACTGCCCCATTCACAGAATCTCCTGTGAAATAGTAAGCAACAACTTGCTTCCAATGGGTCGCAACTCCTCCTAGCATAAAAACTAGTACATGTGTTGCCATTCCTTCATGTCCAGGAAGAGTAATATCTCCAAAATACTTGCTTAGTGAAGTATCGTAACTTCTTCCAGGAGTAATGGACATCTCATCCAACACTAAGACACAGTACCTTTCTTTCTCGCTGAATGACTGAACTTTCAAATCCAAAAATTCAAATACTTCATACAGAATGCCAGAATCAAATTTCAAATTTTGAAGTCGTCGTTGAAGTGTTCTCAAGGATGGTAATGGATATCCTTGTTGAAGTAGTTCTTGATAGCCATTATTTCCGCAGCTAAATTTAAGTTTTAGGGACTCAACTATAGTTTCTTTACTCCACTTCATTAGTTTGGTGGATTTGCCACTTCTTTTTTTCTTCAATGCAGTCAACTGATCACTGCTAAAAAATGAACTCTCTTCGATGGCAGCAAAAGTTATTCGGTTTTTCAATGAATTGTACATTTTTGTACAATTTCTCAGAAGCTTTTTGTACTTCCTAGCTTTGAGCTTTTCTCTTAGGTACATTTTCTGTAATTTTTTGAAGGATCCCTCCTGTGAATCCGTATTCAGTACTACAGTATCATTGCTACTGGTCTTAGAGGTGTCACTACTCTTATTCAAATCAGCCAGAGAAGTAGAAGGAGTATTCAAATTGCTGTTGATCATAGAGGTGTCACTGCTTTTATTCAAGTCAGCTAGGAAAGTAGATGGTGTACTTACATCTACATTGATCATGGAGGTCTCACTACTTTTGTTCGAGTCAGCTTGGGAAGTGGATGGAGTATTTACATCGATGTTGATCATGTCAAGAATTTCTGATGATATATCACCTGGGAATAGAATGGAGTCTTTTAATATCATCATTAAACAAGTTAATTTTTATAACAATGAAAAAAGTGCATAATTTGACATAGTAGAGAGTGATCGAAACACAAATACAGGCCTTACTTTATTAAAGAATCCTGTAATAATGTTAGTCCGAAATTTTAACTATTGAAGCAACTCATGCCCATTCAATATTAAGATTGTCTCACAGATGCATAGACTAACTGAATACTTTTTGTGATAGTTTTCAAAAAGCTTTGAACAAATATGCATTGTTTCAACATTAATCGATTAAATTTAGGAGATTATTTAGGCTGAACATATAGAAAATAAAATGTAAATTTGAATCTGAAGAAAACCTAGTTTGATAATAACAATATAATTTTTATTTCAAAACGAGTAATAACTATTTGACATGACACAATACCAAAGGTGAATGTTACAAATGAAGTTTAATAGTCCCTATAAAAAAGATACCTTTATTTGCCTAAGGATCCCTTAAGAGATCTAGTTGGTGTGCATGCAAATGTGTCAAAATAGAGGAATTTCATTTCAGGATAAACAAAAATATGTTTAAGTAATTACCTGAGTGCAAAACATCTGTTTTTGCAGGAGAAATTGGTTTTCTGATTTTTGGTGCTTTTCTAACTTTCACAGGTTGGGAAAATGAAAAGATAGTAGGTACAGCACAGGATTTTAAAGCACGCTTACCATCTACTCTAGTTTTCTCCCACATTTCTGGTGCAAAATGAACCTAAAATTTTTGTTTTGTTACTTAAGAACTAACAGAGTAAAATTGAGATCTTACCTCACACAAACAAGAATAATCTGTAGGCTTCCAATTATCTCTCTTCATTTTTATTAACCACTGTTTCCTCCTCAATGGATCTTTAGGAAAATGTTTCATTAAAAAGCCTTTCTTTGCAGAATTGCTGCAATTAATTGCTGCACAGCCTGGCATGATCTGTAAACAAGTACAAAGACTTATTTGGATTGAATTTACTAATACCTCAATTCCAGCATTCATCACTGTTTCTTTGAATATAAAGAATTTATTATGATATCATCATGTAACTCACCAATGAAATAAAAACGGTCTCCAAAAACACAATAAAACGATTTCACAGAAGTGAGATGAAAAATGTCTTATTCTAATATCGAAATTGCACTCACAAATAATCCAAAGTTTTAAAATATCAATCCAAAAACACGAAACACGTCGAACACACGAGGATTCTAGTACTGAAATACGATGTAAACAAAGAAATTTAGCAAATCAATGGCGGATTTCATCACGTGACACCACTGACCAATCAAAAACGTGACACTCCATTGTCGCCACTGTCTTGTTAAAGCCACTGTAGCTGAGAGTTCATTTTTTAGCAGTGATCAGTTGACTGCATTGAAGAAAAAAAGAAGTGGCAAATCCACCAAACTAATGAAGTGGAGTAAAGAAACTATAGTTGAGTCCCTAAAACTTAAATTTAGCTGCGGAAATAATGGCTATCAAGAACTACTTAAACAAGGATATCCATTACCATCCTTGAGAACACTTCAACGACGACTTCAAAATTTGAAATTTGATTCTGGCATTCTGTATGAAGTATTTGAATTTTTGGATTTGAAAGTTCAGTCATTCAGCGAGAAAGAAAGGTACTGTGTCTTAGTGTTGGATGAGATGTCCATTACTCCTGGAAGAAGTTACGATACTTCACTAAGCAAGTATTTTGGAGATATTACTCTTCCTGGACATGAAGGAATGGCAACACATGTACTAGTTTTTATGCTAGGAGGAGTTGCGACCCATTGGAAGCAAGTTGTTGCTTACTATTTCACAGGAGATTCTGTGAATGGGGCAGTATTTGGTGGCATTATAGAAGATATTTTCAAAAAGTGCGAAGAGATAAACTTGAAAATTGTGAGCATCACATCAGATATGGGTCCTTCAAATCAGGCACTGTGGAGATCATGGGGAGTGGGGGCAAGTAAACATTCTCCAGTTAAATGTAGCATTACTCACCCCATTAACCCAGATAAGAATGTGTTTATTTTTGCAGATGTACCTCATCTGTTCAAAAATATCAAGTCTATGTTAATGGTCAACAAAGTAATTGAGCTGCCACAGTTGTTTGTTGAAAAGTATAATCTGCATACAAATACTGTATCATCTAGTCACATACATGACCTGGTCAGACACCAAGAAAAAAATCTTTTTAAATTGGCCCCAAAATTAACGGAAGAAGATCTTCTTCCTTCTCATTTTGCCAAAATGAAGGTAAGCACTTCCACAAATGTTATAAGTCACTCAGTTAGTAGTGCACTAAAATTTTTAGCTGAAGAACTGGTTAAGCCAGAGTATTTAACCACAGCATTATTTTTGGATCAAGTAGAGAAATGGTTCTATTTGATGACCTCTAGGCATCCAACTTGCGCACTTGGTAAATTTGATATTACCAAATACGAAGAGGCCATAACATTCCTCAAAGAAATTATGGAGCTTTTCTCTTCAATGAAAGTTGGCGTAAAGAAGGTATGGAAACCGTGTCAGTCCGGAGTTCTCATTTCGACAGAGTCAATGCTTAAACTACATACGTTACTGTTGAATGAAATGGGATTCGAATTTATTTTGGCTAGTAGATTTTCCCAAGATTGTCTTGAAAATCTCTTCTGCGTTTTGAGGAGTAAGCAGGTAATTCCCAATGCTGTACAGGTGAAAAACAATTTAAAAATAATATGTGTTTCACAATATTTGAAAAGTGCATCCTCAAGTAGTTATAGCGATGATGATAGGGAATTTTTGAGCGGTTTTATAGATGTATTGGATGTAAAAGAACCCTATCAATATGAGGCTGTGAAATAACCTGTTGGTGTAGATGATTATGCATTTAATCTGTTCTTCAGTGAACTGAATTCTCTGTATAATATTTGTGGTTATATACCAAAAAGTATAGAAAACACATCTAAGGCATGTTCCAAATGTTTGAATGCTGTAGGCTCAAAAACACCTATACACAGGGGATTTACGAAGTTTAGCCTAGTAAAGCGCTTTAAAGACGCTTCTTAATTTTTTGTGTCAGAAGTAACATTCTATTTCTTCTTAGATATGGAAAACATGTTTAGGAAGTATTTTAGTCATACTTCTAAACGGAATATAAATCTGAAAGAATTTCATTTCAACGAAATGGCAAAGTTGGAATTAGATATTCCAAATTGCCACGATTTGAAAAATAAAATCATGAAAAGGTTCATTTCATTTCGATTGAAAATAAGTTCAAAAATAAAAAAATCTGAATCTAAAAGATTTAGCAGCAAATCAGTAGCTGGTCATTTAAAATGAATTATCATGAAGTATGTACCTACTTGTACAATTAAATTCTTTATAATTTTTTGTAAATAGGTATGTAAATGTATTCTATATGTAAATATAAGTTTGAAAATTTGGTGTATTTTCTTTATTTTATGACAAATTAAATCATTCATTTATATCTTTGGTCATTTACAATGAATTGTCATGAACTATGTACCTACTTGTACAATTACATTCTTTATAATTTTTTGTAAATAGGTATGTAAATGTATGTATTCTATATATAAATATAAGTTTGATAATTTGGTGTACTTTCTTTATTTTATGACAAATTGAATCATTCATTTATATCTATGGTCATTTACAATGAATTGTCATGAAGTACCTATGTACCTACTTGTACAATTATATTCTTTATAGTTTTTTAGTAAATAGGTAAGTTAATGTATGTATTCTATATGTAAATATAAGTTTTAAAGTTTGGTGTACTTTCTTTATTTTAGGACAAATTAAATTATTCATTTATATCTATTACTTTACCATTGTGCGAACTTGAAAAATGAAATCGAAGTTTATATGAATATTTTTGTGAGATAAAGCGAAAAGACACTTCACCACAAATGAACATAATACATATATTCAAAATGTATTTGAAATAACAGAATAAATCATCAAACTCATTCGTTAATTTGCTATATTTTCAATTCTCTTCATAAATTAATTCAAATTTAGCAAGGAAATGGCGGGTGGGCGTGGCTTAGGCCCAATTGTCGTCACTGTCTTGTTAGAGTCACTGTAATACTACAGAACACGGTGTACGGGTGCTTGTTGGAAAGCCTTTTTGTTTTTTATTTAAAACGCCAGAGAGCGCAGCCTTCATTATTTCTAAACGCGATAGACAAGTGATTTCTGTTTGGGTTTATTACGAATTACGTACACCGTCATTAGCTCTTTTTGTATCACTTCAAATAATGAAAACGACAAGTGAAATATTAATATGATATAATACAATGATAATCATCCTATAAATTAATAATTAAATCAATTGCCAACGTTAATGCAATAAATAGACTATAAATGTTGGTAGCACTGGAACGCTACACGCTCCAACTCAAGTTTTTCTTGTGTTCGGCTGTGTGTCACCGTGTCGTAGTTGGAACAAGAGGCGATGAACACCGTGTCACACAGTGTCGCTCTGTGTCGTAGTTGGAAAGCTCCCAATGTCTCCCTTCTCTTCTATGGTCGCTTTTATATGTCTTGTCATTCACAAACAGTGTTGCCAACCCCAATTTAGTGAAAAACTACATATGTGCTTCGTAAAAACTGTAGAAAACTGTAGATTTCAATTTGAAAACAGTAAATGTACAGTCTTTTCTTAATTTATGGTTTCAAACTTCATTTAAAGGTGGTAATCAATAGAACAAACATTGGAAATCAAACTTTTTATCAAATTATGTTTTGAAAAATTATTGAAACTATAACATTCATTATGATATAACACATGTTACAAGACTCTATCTGCAAATTTTCGTGATTTTCGATCTTTTCATTGTTTTTGAGATCGTACATAATTTTTTTGAACTTTTCGTAATCAATTTCGAAACAATTTTCAATTTCAGATGTCGTATGTAGAGTGCCTTTTACTGGGCTCGTAGAAAGTTTATTTCTTATTTTTGTTTTCAAACAAGCGCTCCAACTTAGCAGTGCGGCAGACACAGAAGTTCTTTGGTAACAGTTCGCGAAACCCCGTTTACTTCGTTATATTGTCCGTGCATATACTTGGAATGATATAACAGTTCGTAGTAGATGACGCTAGCATTTAAAATTAAAAAAACTGTAGATTTGGAGGCCAAAACTACAAACTGGGAACATTTTGAAAAAACTGTAAATCTACAGTTAAAACTGTAGAGTTGGCTACACTGTTCACAAACCACCTACCTAGGTGGTCTGTGTTGTCATTCCTTCGAGAAGCTTCCAGAATGTTCTAGTCTTCGAATTAAGAGAGCGGTTACTTCAACGTTCATCGAATATTCCAGAGCACACAGAGTCGGCTTTAGATATTTTCGTAACAGTATGAATTTGTACAGTTATTGTTAAACCTGTCTTTAATTTTATATTCATTTAAAGACATTGAAAACTTAACAAGTTGTCACCAAAGTAAGGCTGTTAAAGAGGCTGGGATTGATATCATTCGCTATTTTGTTGGATTTTTTTATTGGAAGAATAACCCGTCTTACATCCCGGAACAAAACAAACTCTGTCTTTATTCACTTTTTTATCACTCACTGTTTATAAATATTACTAAAAGATTCAAATATTGAACATATTCAATTGATAAAATCTCGCAAATCATCAAGCTTTCAATACAATACAACGATAAAGTAGCATAACATCGAACTACGCGCCACCTACGTTAAAAACTTGAACGAATATAAAAGTAGGGCCAGAAATTTTCAAAACACGCCTATGTCGATTTATCTCCTTCTTACAGCCATCCGTACAGTAAAGTAAACTATCGTATATTATCGATAGTTGGAAAAAACTATCGATATATTTCGATTGGCGTCTGAAATTAAGATCGTAGCGCCGGAACGACTAATATCGGTACTAGAGCATGGGCCATTAGCTGTTTGTTTACATTGATTGGTAATGGTATTTACGCTCATTTCATTTTGAGTTTTCGAACGTTTAGCTTCGTAATTTGTGTTTCTTTAGACTTCGTATTTTCCAGTGGTTTATTGTGTTTCGATTGAGGACAATATTATCTCTGTTCAACAGTAGATAACCTACCTACATCAAGTTGAAATTCACACTGAATTTTCATCATTGAACATGAAAATCAATAATAAAATAAAGTAGAGGACGGATAAATTAATTGGTTGAAGGAACTATGTATACCTCATGAAAGGGCTGTATGATAGAACACCTATTTATTTAAAAAATAAAAAAACTTTCAAAAGTTTCAAGAAAACATCTCTGACATGTCTACTTTCATTACGAACTGAAGAATTTTTGAGTATAATGGACAAAACTAAGTACTTACCAGCAAAACTGAAAGAAACAACATGAAATAAAAGAAGAATTAATATGAATACTCTGCTTGAATGATTTGAATGTAATAAGTTATTATATTGTTTGAATTTTCCTGACGTATAACAGCTATCCTAAAAGTACGGTGGACTTCTGAGAGTCTGGTTTTTTTGATAAAATCTCTGTTTTCCTGATTATATAATTGAATATTTCAGGTTTTACCTAGCTATAGAGTCAAGATTTATTTCATATTCTTGATGTTATGATAAACTGTTATTTTGGTTGTGCAAATAAACATCATTTGTTATTATTATTTTAATAGTATCTCTGGTTGTTTCATGAAAGAAAATACAATAATCTAGAATCTCTGGATGATGGCCCAGGTTCAGATTCCGATAAAAGTGGAAGATTTTTCGTTGGAATAGCATTGGACTTCAAAAACTCTACGTTTTCGGTTAGCTAAAAATTGCACATCATTAGTTGTTATAATTCTATATGGAAAAATCCACAAACTTACTGCAGGGAAAATAATTATTCTCAGTAAACTGTAAAGAACAACTCTCTTATGTTCAGACATTTTTTTTCAATCTTCAAGTTATGAATCCACACCTTTCTTCAGTCCATCATTTCCTTGTTTCCCAACTTTGTTTGGAATGCAACTTTGAATTGTCCAGCTTTCGGAAAGGTATGTGAGCTATATTCGGTTTTTTTTTGCCCAAGATGAACAATAGAATACACAACAATAGTGATTCATCTCTTCTGAATGTTTGTAAACGATCTAAAATACAATTAAAACTCAACAACTTCTCATATAAAATACACGTAAACAGATGTAAACAAAGCAATCTATCTCCCATACTCTAGTAATATTCGACACCGGTAGGGGGCGTGTCGCTTATTTTGTTTTCCCAATTGGGAAAACATAATAATTAATTCAAAAAATATAATAACTTATTACGTTCAAACCATTCAAGCAGAGTATTCATATTAATTCTTCTTTTATTTCATGTTGTTTCTTTCAGTTTTGCTGGTAATTTTGTCCATTATACTCAGAAATTCTTCAGTTCGTAATGAAAGTAGACATGTCAGAGGTTTTTTCTTTAAACTTTTGAAAGTTTTTTTTATTTTTTAAATAAATAGGTGTTTTATCAGCCTTTCCATGAGGTATACATAGTTCCTTCAACCGTCCTCTACTTTATTTTATTATTGATTTTCATGTTCAATGATAAAAAGTCAGTGTAAATTTCAACTTGATGTAGGTAGGTTATCTACTGTTGAACAGAGATAATATTGTCCTCAATCAAAACACAATGAACCACTAGAAAATACGAAGTTCAAAAAAACAGAAAGTACGAAGCTAAACGTTCGAAAACTCAAAATGAAATGAGTACCGATATAAGCCGTTCCGGCGCTACGATCTTAATTTCGGACGCCAATGTTATCGATAGTTCTCCACCTTTAGCTTTACCACAGAGCATACACCACAGATATCTAGCGGTCGTAACGGCGGCGGTGGTAACCGAACCGACAACCGTTGCAGCATGCAGCGTTTTAAGGTTATTGCAATTGATTATTTGATTCATGATTTACGTGTGATAATAATGATAGAGGTGCTATGTACTGTTACTGTGGTTTTAGTTTGTGGAGTATGGGAATGGTTCGAAAATAAAGACAAGTTTGATACGAAGTAATGGAAGCATTGCTCAGAGGATGGTTGTGATCAAAATATGTTCCTTGAAGATTGACATAAAACCTGTGTTTCTGGAGATTCAAATGACTAGATTCAGAGGTCAGGTGTCTATCTATAGTACGGAATTCGTAAGTAATGGAAAAATATTGTAATTTAGGAATTGTTGCATGTTTGACAAACACTATACCTACATAGCATAAGAAAACATCTAATCAAAAAATATATTCACACTTTTTGTCTCCTTTTACATATCCCGTTCTACAATACTTTTGGAACTTTCTCTGGTGGATCAAATATAATATGGGAAACATGTAATATTCATTATCTCTCTGGATTTACTCACATTAAGATCTAGAAGACAAATCTGATTTGAAATTAAATAAACTTAATGCCAAGTCAAAGTAGTGAAGCATAATTATGTTATACCTAATTAAAGAGGGGACAATGCATGTCTGGAAGCTATTATTGAGGCTTGCAATTATCATATGTATTTGTTTTGGGTATTCATCCTTTGCAGAAAGTAGCTTGAATAATAACATATAATTTCAACACATGTCTTGGTGAGTACCTACCTATAGCTGGAACTATTGATAATGTACCATATCTTGGAAATTGCTGCGACAAATAAATATCATTTGTTTGAAAGTTAAATAATTAATGTCAATTAACTCATTATGTTTCTTCATTTGGCAATTGTATGAATGTGGCCTATAGTAAACTAAGTACTCTTCTCTTGAATGTGCAAAGTCATAGATATAATGATGTCCATATTTTCCTAGGCAATTGCATTGTACATATTTTTGAAATTGAGTCCACAAAGTAACTGAATTTATGAAGTTAGTAGCCATATAAGTAAAACATTATGGCAGAATTATAATAATAGATACAATTTCGATAAAACAATTATTTAAATTTTGAATGGATGGTTTTTGTATACATTATATCAAGAATTTATCATTTACTTCTATACCTCAATGTAAAGAACATTTTCCACTCTTCCGCACTTGTAACTTCCACAAACATACAACAAAGACATAAATGCACTGATTACATGCTCTTTCTTGAAACCAATTTTATATTTTGCGAAGTAGGTTTCTGCCAGAAGCTATATAACAACATATGCTCCTTTTATATTATAATAATAATATGCTTCATTCAACCTTTGGATATAGTTTACTAACTATAGTTAGAACTAATCAGCGCTATAATAATTGTCAAAGTTGAGAATTTACAAAATAACTCAAGTCCATCAGCTGTAATTATAAAATAATTATATTATGAAGAAAAGGTTTTGGCTGATTTGAATCAACAGGTTATTTTGATACAAATCATGATTTGAATCAACTGATATTTTCATTTTGAATTAACTCATTTGAAATTTATATTAAATGTGTTGATAAATTTTCAGAAAACCTATTGAATAAAATTACTCAGTGTTTGTGATTACAAAAAAAAAATGCTGTGATAGGAAATAATAATTATCGAACTGGCACATTAGGTAATTTTTATTTTCATTATGATCATGTACTTGAACAAAATTAAAATGTTCTGCATTTTCAATCCCCAGTCTATTTATTAAATCTGAATGTACTAGCCCAAAGATACTGAAATCATTAAATTTTAATATTAATATGGTCATAACACTTCACTATTCACATATTATATGGCTTCTAAATCCAAAAATTTGTTCAAATATATTTCAAAATTTTTCCAATGCGTTCAAAACAGCAGCATCTTTTCCCCTATATAATATGGGGAGCAATCAATGTTGGTTTCAAACTCTGTGAGTTTTCTTCTACTTCATTTTAGACTAATTTCTAAGCAATTGGTTGCACTACTCCATAGCAACAGATAACTTGGTAAGGTAAATTGCCAGTTATTGACACATTAAGAAAGAAATTTTGATTCAAAAAATTATATTTTTTTTCAGTTGTAGTTTTTTGCTGTTCAACAATTATACTGAGTTGAAGTAATATCTAAGTCGTGGACATCTACTGATTCTGAAAACTCATATTTCAATCTTTCTCCTACTGCTTCCATTTTTGGAAAGTCCATTTTTTTTATTATTTGTGACAATTGGATAACTGATACATCATCTTCTTTCAACTTGAACGTTGTTTTTCTTTGTTGCAACACACCATCCCCACAACTTCAGCTTCTTTATTTTCTTGAAACAGTTCCTGCACTACACACACATATAATTTTCATTCTTTTCAGTTGGAAATGACACTAAAACGTAATCCCTTCTTTTATTTCTTTTATTTCTTTTAGAGGTTCAGAAGCAGTAAAGAGAAAAGCTTTGACAGATCCGCTGTATTCTTCTTCACTAAATTTATTTTCATCCATGCTGTCACTTGGCACCCACTCTTCTTCAGAAGTCAAGCTTTCAATTTCATATTTTCGCTGTTTTTTTGTCTTGTTGAGTACTCCCGTTCCTCTTCATCAAATACCTGCCTTTTCACTCTGTTTTTTAATTATGTTGTCCATTTTTTTCTGTTCTCTCAAAATCGCCTCTTCTATCTGAATCTTTTCTTTTTCATGTTTAGTATGATATTTTTGCCAAGCGGCAGATGTTACCAAGGAATGTATTTTTTCTTTATTTTTGTTCGATATATATTTTTTTGACTGTTCTTCGGGCCAAAACTATGCATCTTTGAATGGGGATGGTACAAATGGAGCTGTAGTCTTCAAAGCAGGATTGTTTTTGATAATTTCTGGGGTGGGAGTTGATTTCATTGGGGTTTTGCTGCTGCAGCAACAGAAGATCTACATTGAACTAAGTCCAGAGCATAATTCATTTGCTCTTGAGTGTAATTCTTTTCAGGGGCCATACCATTCCCATGAATGCCAATTATTGACACCCTAGTGATTGACACCCCTGTCAAATACTGGATAGAATAATGTTTTCCTAAAAAAACTTATATTGGCAACATCGCCCTTGAGTGCACATTTTTGTACTGTTGAAATAACTAATAGCTTCTTCAGACCAGTGTTTGACATGGGTGTCAATTACTGGAAATTAGCTTTTTGAGATTCCAATAATTGACATGTTAAAATTGTAATCTAAAATTTATAATAGATGATATTTTTCTAGCAGATAGTATTTTTAAGGTTTCTAATTTGTAGTTCAAGCAACAAAACAATTAAAAATATGACAACATTTGTCAGAATTATTTTTTTAAATAGTACTTACCTTAACAATTTCAGTAACTGGGGTTACAATTTAGAACACGTTACAACAGAAACAGTACTCCTGTCTCAACAAAATAAGGGAACAGCATGTCCGACCAAAGCAGGGTTGCCAAATCACTATTATAATTGTAAATACTCATAATTATTGCCAATAAGCTTGTAGATATCTTATTAAATGAAAAAAAAGATGACGGTGTCAATTATTGGGAGGGTGTCAATGACTGGCAATTTACCTTATAACTAGTCTTATCACTAGCCTGTTTTTGAGCTTGATAGATGATTGTTTCCGAAATACTTTACTAACCTCATTTTCTTTGGTATACTTGACTTCGATATCCTCACATAA